>PVJA010051642.1:0-12752 GCA_004027025.1 Myocastor coypus
AAAAAAAAAAAAAAAGAAGTAGCATTATTTGGCCTTTTTGATCAATAATGTTATCAGTCCACTTGGTGATACATGATCAATATATTAAATGTATTTTCCCATTCGGGAGCTGGAATAGAAGCTTGTTTTATGTACTCTCCATTCATATTAAGGTACCTATGGGAAGGGTGCACCCTATCTGGGAACATACAGTTACAAACAAACAAACAAAAAAAGGATGAAGCCTATGCCTAGAATCGGGTGTGGCCCTTCTGTTTCCTCATATGTCCACACAGAGGCTTAGTCCTCATGGGAACGTTGCATCCTGTGAACCCTAGGGGTCTAAGAAGAGTTTGGTAGAAATGCGATTCTGCCCTCAGAGCTGGTGGTGTGGGTGGCAAGTCCAGAGCCAAATGTGGTGGCTGTGGCAGTGTGCAAAGCACCTGGGTTCTTCTCAGAGGCCAGTGGATTGGTGACTGGGGTACTGAATGTGGTCCAAGGTGATGTTTTCTGTTGAGTCCCCAAATTTGGGTTGAGTTGTGACTTCTCTATTAGCTATGAAAGTTGCAGTTCTTGTACTTACTGGATCCAAACTGGTGGTGGGGTTGGGCAGTGCTGCTTGGAAAGGGGGAGAGGTGTAAAATGACTCAGGGTTCTGCTGTTGGGTGCCAGGCCAGGGGTACAGATGCACTGGGTGGCATGGTGGAAATGAATCATGCAGAGTGGACATGCTTGGCAATGTTAACAGGGATGTTGGGGGAAGGGACCAGTGGAGATGTGAGTAACCTGTGTGTGGCCCATGGCCTGTGCATGCCTGGCCCACTCTTGAGTATGAAGAATTGTCTTGTGCTGCATCTGAAATATATAATTACATGTAGCAAAACTTCATTTAATATTTAATATTTTTACTGTACCACAGCCCATACGCTGGACACAGCTGGTAGCGTAGAGGAGGTGGATATTGGGCACTGCCTTCTGAGAAAGAAAGGTTTGAAAGGGCGAAATTTAGGAAAAAGGGGGGATGGGAGGAATGGGAGGGACTAAGGCTTGGATCCAGGGAATGGGTCTTTATTCTCGTTAGGTCAAACCCCCAAAGGGGGGGGGGACTCAAGTCTACACTAAACAGAGAGAGGCAAAATAGGGGAGTGAGGGATTGTGGGTATTGTTACTACTGGGTATTAGTCAGGGGAGGCAGAGGGCCAGACAGGGCTGAGGCCCAGGAATCTGTGTGCCCAGTGTGTGGTGGTAGAAGTGGCTGGGATTAGGGGCAGGGACAGTGAGTCTGGACTTCTGCTATAAAAAGGGAAAAGCACGGACAGGCTAAGGGGCGTGCAATGAGCTTTGCCCTCTATCCATCAAGCCCTTCAAGGCCATAGCGTTCTTCCAGACCTTGTTCCATTTTTGACTCTAAAGGTTCTTTTGTAAGTTGCAGATTTTCCTCAGTAATACGAGAAAAGGAGTTGTGTGGGCAGCGCATGATCTCGTAGCAGGGATCCAGGCATCAGCAGTGTGACAATACTAGCACTGCTGGCACAGATGGATACTTTTACTTTTCAGGGACTGTGACTGTGGGTGGACCCAGGAGAGCTCTGTGCTGGACAGACTGGAGGCTTTTCTCTCTGACTTGCTCTTTCTGACCTCTGGCAGTATGGAGTACTTTTCTGACTGGCCTCTCCAGTAGCGTGGGTGGATGAGGCTGCATCGGGGAGCACTTTGCCTGTGCACACAGAGGCCTGTAGCAAGTGATCAGAGACACCGTGGCTGCCAGAGAAGCAGCTCATGGGAGACACCTGTCCATCTCCAATAAGTGTATTTTCTAGGATCATGGCATGGGGATTTCTGTCCAAATGCCCTGGGACATACTCTATGGAAGTGAGGCCTCTCTTAGTATACAGGGGTCTGGATCTTGCTACTTCGTTGCCAGAGGGACCGCTTTCCTTATTTTACCCTGCCTCTTTGTCTGTTTGTGAGCCTCCTCATCTTGTTCAGCGTCTTCTCGTTCCCTCTGTGTCCTTTGGGGTAGGAAGAGGGAGGTGACTGTGTCATGGGCTCTGGAGCCTGGACTCTCTACTCAGGTGGTGAAAGCAGCAGAGGGCCTCTGCAAGGGAGCGGAGGGTGCCTTACACCTCGGAAGAGTGCACACATGTGGGATTGGGGAGCTGACAGTGTAGCCTTTATCAGGGAGCTCCCCAAGGGTGGAGTAGCCCGAGAGAGAAGTCTGTAGCAAGCCAGAGACCAATGACACAGAAGCCAGTTGGCAAGGCACATGGCAGGGAACCTAGCTCAGTGCCCTTCAGATAGGACAGGTGCAGGAGCAGCTGGATGATTCTGGCCAGATAAAGGAGAGTGAGGGGAGTGGATGAGCAGTGGCCTGGTGTGGTGGCAGGTGTGGAGGGTTCCCTGGGAATTCCACAGGCCTGGTGTAGGGGAGCAGGTGGGTGGGGGCTTCCTTGGGAAATTTCCCATCCATTATGATGTACATTGTAGCTGAAGAAGAGACCTTTATAAAGTTTCACAGGTTTCCTAACAGGCGAGGGAAGCCAAGCAAAAGTCCCAATGAAGTCTCACTGAAGTACATGATGGCGGGTAAAAGTGCACATGGGGAAAAGGGGCACAGAAATAGCCCGGGGCAGCAGGAAACATTGCTCGAGGGTAAAGGATGAAGCTAGATGATTATCTAGCTGCATTTTCTCAAAACCTTTTTGGAGACTTCCTGTTCCTCCTTGCAAATGTTTGGCATAGAATAGGCCCCCATGTGGGACTTCAGGGCTCTCTGAGCCAGTATTGGTCTTCTATCCAAGATCCTAGTTCTGAGGGCTGCTCCCTGTCTGGCCCAGGGTGTACTAGCTAGGATGCCAGGGCCTGAAAGGTGAAGTGCCTGTCCTGTGGAGCAGGAGAGGCAGATGGTGTTGGAAGTTCAATGTGAGGGCAACCCAGGCCCTGCCAGGCCACTGAAAGGACCTGTCCCGACCAGTCTGCCGCTGTGCTGCAGATCTTCCTACAATGCTCCCATACCTCACTACTCTCTTGCGGCCCTTCCCAGCCATGAACTATTTCCACATAGTGCTTTCTTTTGTCAGTGTCCTGATACTTGTGCGTTCCAAGGAGTCGCTGTGGCAGTCATTGGGTGGACGGGTGGGTGGGGGATGCGTAGTGGTCTGTGTACCCTTTCAGGAGGACCTGAGTCAACCTGAGAGGCAGCAAGAGCGACACTGCCTGCACTGTTAGCTCATTTTTCTTTTTTTCTTGTTGCCATTTCTTCTGCTCCCACTTTGCCCATGTTTCAGGTATTTGTACAGCTACTGCACAGAAAACTTTTGGGAATCTATCATATTAACTTAGGCATGCTGTCTTCTTCTTTCTTATGGATAACAGCCAGGGTGTCAGACAGGGCCCTGGCTTGGCATTACTCATCCCCTACTGCACCCTGCCAGGTGCCTGCTAGCCAGCAGAGGGGGCATAAGGAAGTGACTTGAGTCTATTGGAGGAAGCAGCCTGAAGGAGCACTGGGCAGGCAGCGCTGGTGTCACAGGCCCTGTGCCGGGTACTTTCAGCCAGGAGTGCCTGGGCCAGATCCATACTTAAGTTGAGAATGTGCTTGTATTTCTACGTATTAAACGGGCTGTAAACACAAAAGAGACCAGATGACCTAGACTGCAAGTGGTCTGAAAACAGGTTTTCCAGATTCAGCAAATGAAAATAATCTGCCAGATGCAGCAAACAAAAGCTCACAGTGCCATTAAATGTCAATGTAACCCATTCAACACTTGCTGAGGCATACATTTGCTAAAAAGTGTGTGTGAAATTTGTAGTTGTCTGGCCTGTTATAGAAAAATCCAGTCAGCCTGGATGTACATGTATGATCAGGCATGAAAGGTCAGCTCACTGCCCAGCCTGGAACTCTGTAAGCACAGGTTGCTGATGTCGGTGTCCTGAATGTTGGCGTCGTGATCACCAGCGTCTGTGGAGCAGCTAGGAGCTCCAGGTCTTCACGGGACAGGTGGCGTTAGATGGCAAACTGAGAGCTGTGTGGGTATCTCAGGAAAAGGCACAAGGCTATGGTGGTACAGCTATGCCCGTGGCCTGGCATTAGGATGCCCAGAGACTCTCAGAGGTGGGATGTGAGAGTGGACCCCAGAGGGAAAACGGGGTGGGAGGGGTGCCTGGCAGCTCCCACCCTCTCCAGTTCTTGCCCCATTGAGTGTTGAGCACCGTGCTCTTAGTCTTCTCCTCGCACAGTGGCCCTGGGAGATGGCATCAGTACCATCCCTGTTTCATGAGGAGAAAAGACCTCCCAATATCAAGATCTACTTGTGTCCTTTGTTTTCTCCCTGTGGTTGGCTCTGGTTTTGTTCTGGGTTCTGTCAGAAGACTCTCTGCCCTTGTTTTCCTTAATCCTTTGAATAGCCATATGGGGAGCTCTGAGGAATAAACATGTATGGATTAAGACATGCATCCTGGTCCCAGGGCCCTGGCCCTGGTCCTGCATCTCAGAAGTAAGTGACCTGGAAACACCAGCCAGTGTGGATCACTGGCCAGATTGCTACCTCCCACCCCTTACGTGGACCGACAGCAAACAAAGTAGGACCCCATTTGTTTCCATTACTCATGTACTTTTGCCAGGACTCCTCACTATGTGCCCAGTGCTCTGCCAGGCCCTGGGGTGGGGTTGAAGCAGTAGGCATGTCTGCCCTCATTTCTTTGGTCTAGCAAGACTAGAGAAGTCAAAACCCCAACATGGTCCCTAGGCTGGATGGGAGCAGTCCCCGGGGTGGGAGTAGGGTAGGGGGCCTGGGAGGGGGATGGGGGAGAAGCCACAGGCACTAGAGGGAGGGCAGACCTTTGTGAACAGCTTAAGAGAACATAGATGGGGCCCTTGGGGAGCTTGCCACTACAGAGCCCACAAGCTGCCTCAGTGCTGCCAGCTGTGCCAGAGCAACATTTAGGATCTCTACCACTTTTCCAGGCATAACCTCTCCTGACCCCATGCTTTGGACCTCCTTTTGGTTGGGTGGGTAGAACCCGGCTGAGGGGTACTTGTCTGGAGGAGGCAGTAGCAGTGGAGTGAGGGCCGGACGGAAGTGGGCAGATGTTTGGAGATAAGGGTGGACCCAAGACAAGAGTCCTTTTGACAGACCACAAGGGCCAAGTGAATGATCCCAGGCATATATGCTGGGAAGGACTTTAGGGGGTTGAGGGTGGTCAGGGGCAGAGGGATGCAGAGGTCACTGAGGGCAGAGACTCCTCAGAGAGCCTAGTGTGACTGGGGACCATGGTTCTTTCTGGTCATTTTTTTTTTTTTTTTTTGAAGTATGAGATATGGAGGGCAGAAGTGGCCCAGCATGGAGGCTGTCTTTGTTACTTGTTTCCCAGAACTGGGGATTGAACTCAGGTCCTTGCATTTGCCAGGCAAGCGCTTATTCTACTGAGCCATCTCCCCAGCCCTGCCTTTGTTACTTTCTTGTTGTTCAAGGGAAATAATTAGCATCCACAACCCCAAGAAGAGATTTTCTTCAGCTTGTTGAGGTGTCAGTCCAGGCAGCTGGCTCCAGGGCAGGTCAACCTGGCAGTTGGGCCTTGTACGTCATCTGTGGACTGGTTAGCTGGAAATGGTTCTGTGTCTAATACAGACAAAATCAGCAAAAAAAGTGGAATGGAGAAAAATGGATACAAAAACAAAATCACTCTGGGACTCTGTCGCTCAGGTCACACATAACTTTGCAGCCCAGAAGGAAACCTGCTGCCACAAGTATAATGCAGGTCAAAGTTGGGACCACCACTGGATTCTTGGCCAGTGGCGCTGATTGTGGTGCTGGCCCCGGTGCAGGGCACTCTGATGGACAATCTGATGGGCTGGGCTGGCCGGACACAGAGAGCAGGAAGTGCGGCTCAGGCTTCCGAGTGGCATCCTCAACACACCTCTATGGCAGTCTCAACCCTTTTGGGTCATTTGGATGCATGGCCCCCACTCCAAACCGGAATGTCAATTTGGTGGATGTATTCATGTCCCAGAGCCCAGACCCAGGGCCTGGACAATGGAGCCCTAGTTCAGGATCCCAACCTTAGAGTCCTGGTGGCTCCTCCCAGGAGGAAGGCAGGCTCTTTGCTCAGTCTGCAGCCCAAAGCCACAGCCTGTGAGGGAGCAGGCTGCTTGTGGTGGGAGAAGCGACCTAGCAGCTGAACAGGGGCGCATTCCCAAAGCCAGATGGACAGCATCTGGCCAGGAATGAACTGCCTGCTAAGGACCTAGAGAGGTGGCCTACCATGGCACCCCGCACCTTCAAACTTCAGCAGAGGCAGCTACCTGCTGCACCCTGTCCTGGGGCTGCCTCTTTCTTGCAAAGATGGTGACCTCCAGCTGTAAGCTTCTCAGACCACTGAGATGAACGTGATGGGTGCAGGGTCTGCACAGCACTCGGCTTTCTCAGCACCCTTTCTAGAAGGAGTGCTCGCCTTGTTGCCCCAGAATTGGGCACTGTGTCCCTATTTCAGTGATGGAGAGACTGAGGCTCAGAGAAGTTAAACATGAATGCAAGCACACGCCATTGGGCACTGAAGCCCTTAGGCACGGGGGAGGGGGCACCTGGAAGTGTGGGTGATCCTGCGAGTTCCTAGTCAGGCTCTCAGCTCTGTATCTCTGCCTCCAATACACCCCCTCTTCGAGCTCCCCTGCTTTACCCTCTTGTGAATTCAGGGATCCTGAGGAACAAGGAAGGATGAGGCACTCCGATTCTCCCTCTGAGCACCAGATGCGTACATGTCTCAAATTCTTCAGGGCCAAGACCAGCTGATATTCCCCGTCGCCCAGCCATGTTCTTCCTCCGTAGATCTCTGTGGTTGGCCAAGTGCCTACACCCTCGCTACTCACAGCAAAGGGGCCAAGGACCTTGACTTCTGAACATCTCCTTTGCCGCTTTTCAGGCCAGGCCTCTGTCATGTATCTGTGTGGCAGTCCCTCCCCGAGCCCACCCCCTCTATGCTGTCAGTGGCTGCACACTGTATGAACCTGGCCTTGTCCACCCTTGGCTGAGCACCCTTGGGTGAGGCCTGTGGCCCTGTCCCTGGCACAGGAGAGCCCAACCATCTCTCCATTTCCCCTATTATTCTTGATCTTAAACATCCTCCTGCCTCCCTTGCTAACCTCTGCTCCATGAGCCTTCTGTCCCTGGCCCTGTCAGGGTGAACACTTTCTTCTCTATTCTCACAGCCTAACATTCACAAGGATCTGATGCCACATCAGGCATTGGCCACACACTTGACACCATTGTTGTGTGTCTTCACACAATACTACTGTATTTCACCTTCATAGCAACTCCAGGAAGGAAGTGCCCTTTGTATGCCTGTTTTACAGATTAGGAAACTGAGGCATAGAGAAGTTCTCTAACTTTCCCAGGCAGGGTCTTGCAGCTGCACTCTGTCCCTAGAACCCACAGTGGTGCTGACTCGACTCTGCTTATCAGAGTTCAGTTCATCTCTGTCCTGCTGAGGACTAAGGTCACATCTCATTCATCTTCAGGGTCCCCTAAAAGCATTGCGTGGGGTGCTGGCCCAGTGCCTTCTGCTCGAATGGGGGTGTGAAGGGTAGCGAACTGTATTTCCACCAGTTTGGGAGAGCCTGCCCTGACCTAGGTTCTTGGATGGAGAGGGAGGGGTGTCCTCGTGATGTGGGAAGCCCCTAATTGTTGGGGGGGGATAGAGACTCCTTGCTGTCCAGGCTGGGATTCGAGGGAGACCGACCCTTACTTACAGTGTGTGTGACAATACACATATACATGTGTGCAGAAGTCTGGTCATCCCACAGTCTCTGTGGCTCAGTGCAGCCTTTCCCCCAGGGCCCACACCCTGGGCATCACTACGAGAATGTATGCTGAAAGACTATGGCTTTCTCCTCCTTGTCTGCGCCCACCATCACCCCCATGTGCAAGGGCAACAGGGGCCAGGGTGGCTGAGATGGGTGTCCAGCCTCTTCCTGAGGGGTGGTGGGTCTGGCTGCCTGCTGGGAGAGCTCCCTAGGGCTGCTCACCTCCAATGCAGTTGGTTTCCCACTCACTCTATTTCACTAAGATGCCCAGTGACATGTGTATGTGCAAGACCCAGGGGATTTCTGGTTTTGTTTTTGCCCACCCAGCCTTTTGAGGAACTGAGGTTCTCCTGAGGAATCTATTCATGTCAAGGCTCCCTAACCAAGCATGACAATGCCAAGCCCCAGGGGACGGGATGCAAGGAGTGCTACAATATGGAGTCACTGTTGGCTCAAGAGTGTGTTGTTTAATTGTCACGTGCTTAAGGCAGTTTCTGTAGACTCTTTTCTGTGGAATTCTCTTCCACATCATGATCTGGTTACACACAAAACATTACTGCATTTTTTTTTAAAATGCTACAGGAATTGCTTTGTTGATCTAATACATGATCTGTTTTGGAAAAGTTCTTCGTGGCCAAAGAAGTTGGCTAGAAGCAGACTTGATAGGCTGTTTTGCTTGTGTGGCCTGATGGCAGAACCTCCCTGACTGAGGCTGAGCCGGCTGCTCCTGGGGGTATCACGTTGTCTGGGCAGAGGGAAGGAGCTCCCATGAGCCAATGCGAGGCTGGAGCAGGAAAGGCTCAGCAGAGGTGTTGTGTCCATGGGTATCACCCTACAGTCAGTTCCTGGCTGGGAAGCAAAGCCTGTTGATGTGCTGGCTGAGGTGCTGTCACACGGAGCAGAGGATGATGTTGAAAGACTGGGGAAGAACAGGGCTCCAGAATCTGCTGTGTGAGAGTTGCTCTATGAGACAAGAGGAGAGTCCATGCACCTTGGAGTTGGGGGCAGTGCGGAAGCCCTGCGGGTGGCAGAGAAGACAGAGCAGCACCTGCTGCTGCTCCTTCCGAGGCCTTGGAACTCAGGGAGTCCAGGTGCTATTATTTGTAGAGGGCTCCAGGGTGAGCTCCTTTGTGTTCTTGTGGGGAAGGGTCTCCGTGGCTGAAGGCCCAGTCAAGACAGGAGGCGTCATCCTTGCCAGCGGCAGCAGCTGGAACAGGTGTCACTGAGAGTCCCAGGGCTGTGGCCATGGAGTGTGAGGAGGGGGTCTGCAAGATGCTGTGAGGTTCAGGGGAGCTCAGCTGAGGTGCACTTCCTTCGGGATCCAGGATGCTCCACGGTGGCTACTGCAGCAGATGCCAGGAGGGCCTCTGGGACCGGGGAGTCCTGTTCCTTCCTGTCTGTCCCTTGCATCCCTGCTGATCACTGTCCTGGAAGGGGGTGGAGAAGCAGTCCATTGGACAGGCAGGCAAGCAGAGCAGGAAGTCTCTATGGTTTCACTGACCCTGGCAACCTGTGACTTACCTCTCAGCATGCTGTTGATACTGTAATGCTGCCTCCTTCTCCCAGTCTATGTGTTCAGCGGTGACTTGATAACAGTTTTGGAGGTGGTGGCAATGTCAGAGGTCCCTTTGCCTCTAGTGCTGTAGAGGACTCTCACATTTTCTTGAGCCAACAGTGTTTATAAGTATTCAATTCCCCAAGGGTTCTGTCTGCCTTGATGTCATGTCTGCTACCTTGTACTTGGTTTTCTTGGAAACTTCTGGGATTAAACATAGGGACTGCAAGCCATTCTCTCTTGGCTCTTTGGTGGACCCGAGGAGCAGCCTGGTGTGCGGTGTGTCTGGATGCCTCCTGCGCTGTACTGGTTATACTTCAGTGGAGCTGTATGAGTTGGTGATTGCATTTCGCCGAGTGAACTAGCTCACACAGGAGGGCTGGGGTCTTGGCTCAGCTTTGTCTCTGGACCTCTGAGCCTTCAGGTTTCTAGGCAGAGGCCCAGGCCCTGGGACAGAAGAAATCAGGCCTTGCTGTCCAAGTACAGGCCTAAATGCAGATTGAAGCCTCCTTGGGCCCTCAGGGCCCCTTCTGGGCTGGGCCAGCTGCTCCCATGACCACTCTCTCTCTCTCCCCTTTTCTGTCATGGCTCTTATCACCAGCATCACTGTTGTGTGGAGCTTACAAATGAGTGACTTCCTCCTCCTAGGTAAAAAGCCAATCAATCTGTTCACTGTGTGCTGAGCTACAGAGTCTCTAGAAATGTCCACAGAGAGCCACTAGCATTTTCTGAAGACAGCCCTACAGACTGAGGAGTGGATTCCCCAAAGAATCTTCAAGGTTTAAAACAACATTTTGGAGATGTTTTCCGCAAACCCCTGATAAGAGCCCAGGACCATTGTGGGGTGAACAGCAAGAGAATGAATGGATATACACAGGGCTGAGTGGGTGCGCCTAGCCCGGTGCTGGTCAGGGGCGGTGGAGGTCCCAGGAAGACAGGCCCTTGGGGCAGGTCTCTGTGGTGGGAGGTGGTGCAGGATGAAGCTTGCACAGGGAATCACAGGAGTACTCAGGAAAACAGGATCCTGTTTTCTAGAAGCTGGGGGTGGGAACATACCACCAGGAGATGCAGATTCATTCCGAGATGAAATGGTAATGACATTTTGTGGCTGGGACAGGAGGGGGCAGCACAGGAGGGAAGGAGGAATGCAGCATGTGAGCAAATGTGAAAAAGCCTCGGGGGTTTGCAACATGGCTGGGAGGAAGGGTCACTCATGGAGGTTAGGGGTGGGAGCTCCAGCTCCTGGAGGGAGAAACCGAGGGGCTGTGTGCAAAAAAGCTGTGATCTGTTCCTTGTACCTAGCCAGGTGTTTCTGAGCTCTTCCTCAGGCTTGAGGATAGCACTGAAGAGGAATGAGCTATTGCAATTATAGCTTCCCTCGGCCCAGCTCACAGTCCCAGGTGCTGTGGGAGGCCTGGTCAGGGATGGCTTCTCACGGGCTGAGTAGGAGATTGCTGGGTGAATGCAGGGCTCCTACCTGGGCAGATCCTGCCTGACTTGAGAGCTTTTGGGTCAGTGTGTGGCTGCCTTCTTCTCACCCTGAGCCTGGGAACCCTGGTGAGGACAGCTGCCATGAAATAAGTCCTGGCCTCTCCCCAGGGCCTGCTAGGTGCTGCCTGTGGCCTAGACCAGGACAGGCTGGGAAATGGCTTAGGACCCGATGACCCACAGTCCTATTCGTAGGCATTTCACCCAGAAAAATTTCAGTTGTGTTCTTGCAGAAACCTGCGGATGTATGTTTTTGCTTCTTCATTCCCAGCTTCTAACTGGGGTCACTGCATTTTTCTTGAGTGAGGTTTTCCTTGTGTTTTGGTTGTTCTGGGAATAATACTTGGTCCCTTATTATTTGACAGTCCTTAGGGTTAATGTTTTATAATATAAATTCCAATTATTTAGATTCTTAAGTAAAATATAAAAGAAGCCTCACATAGATTATTTCCCCTTCAGTGTTTGTGTAATGTGTCTTACGTGTAACCTTTTAAGAATGGGGTGTGTATTCAAGCGCATTACACGCATTGAAGAGCATTAATGGGGAAAAAATAAACTATGGTATTTATCCAAAGACTTACTATTCATTTTTTTTTCCCCCCCCGGAAGTTACTTCCTTGAAGTTGCTTTCTTCTCCTATTTATCTTTATCCTGAAGAAATTCCTTTCACATATTTTCATAGCATGTTTTGTAGTGATGAACTGTGTGCATTTTCTTTTACTTCCATCCATCTGTGTTTGACCTTCAATCCTTAAGGATACTTGTGCCACATATAGTTGATCTTTTCTTCCGGCACCGAAAAACATGCTTTCAATTACTTCTGGCTGCTGTGTTTTCTGAGGAGAAGTCGCAGACTTCTCTGCATTTCCCTGTATTTAAAATGTCATTTTCTCTAACCTCTTTTGGGGGATTTCTTTGTGTCTTCTGTTTATGGGATTGAGAATGTGTGTCAGTCTGTCACACTCCTCTGGCCCTCCTCTACAGATACTTGAGCACAGCATGCAGGGGTGGGATAGGAGCTGGGGGCTGCAGCCAGTGAACCCCAGGACCAACAAGCACAGCAGGTGTTTCTGGGGTGGGCAGCTTTTTCCCAAGAGTCAAGGTCTTGGAGGGGGGACCTTGTGAAGTGGGGGTACAGGGCTCAGAGGGGCTGGAGAGACCCAGAGACGGGGTCCATCACAGCACAGACATCGCAGGGCTGGCAGCTCACGGACGCGGGGACTTAAGCAGGTCGTTCTCTGCTGTGTGAACCTGAAAAGAATGACCCAGAAAATCCACAGAGGAGAGCTAGCGCGCCTCTCAGCTGACGACTCCGCCTAGGGATGGAGAAGGATCCAGAGCCCGGGCGGGCGGCACAGAGTTAGCTGCTGAGAGGCAAGGCCTAGACCTGCCCAGAGCTCGGCCACGCTCTGCAGCAGGGGAGGAGGGGACAGGAGAAGTCTCCTCCTCGGTGAGCCACACCCCGCGGCGCTGGTGTCTCGGGAGGCAGCGCTCCCGGGCGTCGTCTGCCATGATCTGGGTTCTGCGTCTTCTCAGACTCCTTAGAAGAAATCCTCCTCAGCGTGCTGTGTGTTTGGCCCCACATTCAAGGGGCTGAGCCTGCGAGGCCGGGCTCTGTGCGATCGATTGGTAGAAGTCGTCCCTGCCCTCAGATGGCGGAGCCCCTGGCTGGAAGCCACCCTCTTGGCGCACCGTTTCCCCTTTAGCATAGGCATGCTGGGGATGGCGCCTTTATTCCGCGGGAGCAGAACTGTTTGGGGGCCGGTCTCCCATTTCTCCCAGACCCCAAGGCCTGCCTTATTCTTACGCTGACCCACTGTATATCCTAGCATTATTTCCTTTTAATCTAACCTATGTGAGGGATATATATATATATATATATATATATATATATATATATATATATATATATATATATATATTTTTTTT
>PVJA010051643.1:0-12749 GCA_004027025.1 Myocastor coypus
GTCCTGGTTCTCCTCCCCCCCCCCCTCCTCCTCCATCATCTTCTTCTTCTTCTTCTTCTTCTTCTTCTTCTTCTTCTTCTTCTTCTTCTTCTTCTTCTTCTTCTTCTTCTTCTTCTTCTTCTTCTTCTTCTTCTTCTTCTTCTTCTTCCTCTTCTTCTTCTTCATTTTTTGAGGACACTTATAACACAGAGCTATCTCCACAGCCTTAAGCCATGTCTTCTTGATTGGAGAAAAATCAATAGCCTCCAGTGTTGAAACAGAAATTATCTACCTACTCCGTCTCCTCAAAGCAATTATATTTGATATAATCAATGTGAAAGGCCGTTTTAGAGTATTGGAAAATTGGTATGAGAAATGAAGAGTGCCATACTAGTGAAGAATTCCAAAAGAGAGGTTCCAGATAAGTTGATAAGGAAACCTGAGCAAACCTGGCCTTGGGAGGAATCATGTTTTCCAAATTCTCAGTGCAGATGTGTGGCCTAATGCAGGATGTTTTCTGATTTGTGATAAACTTTATTTTAGAAAAGTAGGCAAACTAAATTCTCTTTAGTTACATGTTTAACACATCACCTTTGTTTGGAAAAGGAAAAAAAATACATAAGATCAGGACTGCCCTGGAAAGTTCAGGATAGAAAGTTGTCAGTTTTTCTCCATGTTTTAGTTTGTTTTTCTTATAAATATGCCCTAAGTTTCATTGCTGGTAGATTTTGGCTACATCTGAGATTTAGACAGGTGGAGAGAATGTGGAAGGGCATTCAGAGGGTATTTTTCTAGGCAGGGAAAGAAGGGTCAATTCTGTCAGCAAGAATGAAGTGTGAATGAGCATTGCAGAGCCAGGACTGAAGTCAGAAGAGGAGGTGTGTGAGAGGCTAGTGAGTTCTCCAGAGCCTGGGAACAGGAGAAGCTTGGGTCGAATTGCTCAAATTAAGGCTTTCTCTCTTTTCCTTTCCTCCATGTACCCAATTTGCTACTTTTATATTGACAGTTCTCTGCCCCAGCACCAGCTCTGGTATTAACACAGTCTCTTTATGTCCCCATCTGGACTCTCAACACAACTGTGAATATCTATTCCAGCATGCTTTTACCTACCTTTGCAAGCTTTGTCTCAAGCTTGAAAAGGCTGATGGCAAGCTAGAAATCAGAAAGACTGAGTACTCTTGAGTAGAACTTCCTTCAAATACAACTCACTCCACGCTGATGTCTCTATTTCTCCATTCTCTTGGTTGCTAAACTTCTAGACTTCATAAATCATGAGACGTGAAAAGAAAAAGAAATATTAAGTAAAGACAGACACATTTGAATTGAACCTTCTCAGGAGGAATGAAGCTTTTCCTTTGCTGTGCAGAAGCTTTAAATTTGAAATAGTCTCATTTGTTGATTCTTGCTATTATTTCTTGTGCTGTTTGAGTCCTATTCAGGAAGGTTTTCTCTGTGCCTCTGGTTTCAAGTGTTTCCTCTATGTCATATTTTAGCAATTTCCAACTTTCTGGTTTTGTATCTAGCCCTCTGATATATTTTAATTTGATTTTATAGTTACATAGGAATTTAGTTTAAATCTTCTGCATGTGGGAATCTAGTCTTACCACCATTATTTCTTAGGGGGCTGTTTTTTTGTCCAGCATATAATTTTGGTCTTTTAGTCAAATATTAAATGGTTATAGATACATATCTTTTGCTCTATATTTTTTGCTCTATTCCAGTTGTCTCATTTCTCTTATATGAGATACCAGAGATACTAAAAGAAAAAAAATGACAGGAAACTAAAAGGTAAATGTTAATAGAAGGAGAAGGGAAATGGAGAGGAAACACAGAGGAGGGGTAGTGGGGCTGCAAATGATCAAAATGTGTTAATTGGTATATGCATGTACCAATTTCCCAAAACAAACTTTATCATTCCAAGTTAATAACATACTAAGCAAAATTTTGCACATTTGTACATTAAGAAACAAAAACATACCTATCTTCTGCCTTAATCAAAGTTTCACAAAAAAAGGCATTTTGATGACCAAAAGGTAAAAATTATGTAATATCAAAAGTAAAGGTAATCCAATGGGGTATATTACTTCTTTTCAAAAACCCACTGTACTGCCTTCAGTTTTCTCTTTCCACTAGTCTGGTGAAAGTTTTATTACCACAAAATTATTGAAGAGAATGAACTAGTCTCATTGTTGCACCTAACTTTTGTTTAAATGAAGAACATTAAGAAGCCCTATGACCATCTGCTATCTTTGTCTTCATCAGAATGACGGTTGTGGGACTAGTTTATAAAATACTACATGGAAGAGGAATTCTGACTCACCTCAGTCCTTGGGAGTGCTTACGGGATGTTGGTAACTTTGTGACTTCAAACACAGTTCAGGTAGGAGCTGTAGCATTGGCTGTCACAGAATTGGCCAAAGTGTTTCCAAATGTTGCAGCCTTGTCTATTTCTAGCATTCCGTCCCACCCTCTACATCAACTTTGCCCCAAGCCTAGGGCCTTGTGTTCCTGATATCATTAAAACACAGTGTGAGAAAAATAGTTAATCACTTGTACCCAAGGCTGGCTAAATTATCTATGTTTTCCTCCTCCAAAACGGTAAGTGTGCTATCAAACTACTGAGTATCACACTGTTAAATGAATTACAGGTAGCAAGTAAAGAACTCTGAAGAACACAATCATTCTCATGTCTTAGATAACACACTAGAGGTTGCCTCCTGTTGTAGTGACACAGAATGATTTTGGGCAAAGGATCTTTTATACAAAACAGCTTATTCGATTCCTGTTCAATTATAGTTTTTCCATTATATGTTGATCTCCAGCTTTCTCAACTGGAGCTTTGTCAACTATGGGGTTTGACAATATGTATGTTTCCTGCCAGATTAGATATATTATGGATATATGATCATTAGCTTGATGGTTTAAAAAAGAGAATGCCAGCCAAAAGTATTGAAATCAAGTTTATTTCTGGAAAATGACATTACATACATCTTGCAAATGTACACAGAAATGAGAATGCTATGGAGAACAGAGCGTGAAAGCCAAAATGATTGCTACAGCAGCTCTTTGGCTGCCCAGTTTGAACACTGCATATGTACAGCATTCACAATTCACAACACCTTACACAAATGGGTAACTTCTCTAGACAACCTGGAAGTCCTCTGACCAAAGAGCCCTCATCAAATTATGGATGGGGAAGGGGAAGAGGGATGTTACCAGGCATAGGAGGTAAAGGGTTTGCTCCAACCAGTTTACTTAGGCCTTACCTAACCCACCACTCTGAGAAGGAACAGTAAACCAAAACGAAGAATATCTCATTGGCATAATGTCTTTAAATCACACTAAGGGAAAAAGACAGCAATGCACATAATTTCATCATGTTCTCATTGTTTCTGGCTATTCTAAATGGGTGACCTACCCCCCCTACATTTTTGTTATATTTTTCTCTTTTCCTTTTTCCACAAAATTATTTGTTACTGATCAAGTTGACCTTTCTGAGGTCTCCAAATTCTCAAAATTACTGCAAAGATCTGGAACAACATTGTCTATTGGCTTTGAATTACGTGTAATACTGATAAGTTTTCAATTCTGTAATGCAATTCAAGGGCCAAAGACATTTACAATTGGCCAGTGATTTTTTTCTGCAACAGGAATCTGATTCTTTGATAATCAACTCCGTTTCTTGAAAAATGGACTGAGAGACAGCTGAAAAAGCGTTTCTCTCCCTTTTTGGTTTACTTGTTCTTTGCTGATTTTTCTTGGTGAGAATTATTGGCCATTGATTAGTTATTTACAATACTAAGATACCCGGGAGCAGAGAGGGGAATAAGAGAAGAGGGGCCACGAGGAATAATATATTCTTTCCAGAGGTTAAAACGACTTATTTAAGAAATGTGATTGTATAATACCATGCATTTACTCTCCAAAGCTAGTCACTAGCAAGCTAACACTTCTAACACTACAACCACCAATTACAACTGTTTTGCTACAGTTACTTAAATCTAACTACAGCTATAGGGCAGAAAGGGTGGGCTGTTTCCATTTTAAAATTTCCCCTTTTGAAAGTGGCCAAAAACCATTTTCTGTACAAGTTTAATGACACAAAAGTGTGACCAAACATGTTTTAAGGAACTGACTGCACATGAGAAATATAAGATTCAATCAAAACATGCATTATTGTCAACAAGTCATAAGAGATCATTGGCTTCAAGCTGCAATATATTACAGGACCTACAATGGAGATCTTTTATCATGATCTCTTACTTGTTCAAACCCCTTTACTAAAAGAGTTTAGATTGAAAAGTCATTAGAAATTTGGGCATTCCATATGATATTACCAAGCAATGACATTTCCAGGGGCCTTAAAGTCTTCTGTAAAATTAGCATCTACAAATTCTTTCTTTAGAAAACCTAATTGCTCATATGTGAACTGCCTATACAGGACCATGAACAGTTGTCAAAAGTAAAATTTTTAGTTAGGTATTATACCTGAAGTAAAAATACATTGCAATTAAGTGAATGTTTCTTTTTAAAGTATGAATTGGTTAAATACTACTCTCATTTAAATAAACTCCAATTTCTGATCAGGTATTCTTTAAAAACTCAACAACTGGTAAACTCAAAACATATGGTTATTAGAGGGACCTTTCTTAATAAATATTGGTACAAGTTTAAATAGATTTCTTCCATTTGCCCCATCCTCAACCCAGCCAAAGCAAATGACAGGAGAAATTATTTATGGTCTTTCCTTATATTATATTGCAGCTTTTTAAGCTATGAGCAAAACAAACAAAATCAAATAATATTATTTATCCGATACGAGTCTATGGGTGGATTTTTTTCTGTTCAACTAACAATTTCTGAGCCCCTTCATTGCTTCACAAAGTGACAGTAAAAAGGAACCACAGAATATTCTGTACAGCACCTGGAAGGCCAAAACCTAAAGATATATGAGCTTTAAAGAAATGGTTGAGAAGATATTCTGAGACTGATAATGGAAAAGAAGAAACGGCCAGGATTGGGTTCATTACCACCAGTATACTTCTGACTGGAATGAGGTAAGAACAGGGTGGATTGAGTCTGAAAATAAATTTTCATCAATCCCTACACAAAATCACAGGCTAACAAGAAGTATACACTCAATACCAAGGCAAGAAGAAAGGAGAACAATTAAAAAAGATAATAAAGGAGAGAAGAATTGCATAGAATAAAGAGTACATCTCTATACTATGGAAAGAGAATAATAACACAGAGTATAGACAGAGAACAATTATAAGGAACTAGATAGAGAAAGAAAAGTGACACTTAGGAGGTAGAGTGGCACAAAGCCATTTATTCCCTCAGTTTATTTTCCAGAAATAATACATTCCTATGCCTTCAAGTTTGCTTTAGTCTACAAGGTAATTTTTCTCACTTCTGTTGTGTTATCTGACCTCTCCCAATGAACCTGCCCTTCTAATCAGGATAAGGAAGATGTTTTAATTCCAAAGGTAGTTCTACATTCCCCTAGCCCCAGGCATAAAATGTAAGAAAAAAATGCCGTTCATTACTGAAAATAGTTGACGCCAATAAACTAAAGTATAAAAATTAGTGTTGTCAAAAGTGAACCAAACATCACACTTAGCTTGGTCAAAATGTAAGATCTGCATGGATCCTCAGCAAAGAAAACAAGAAGGAAGCATCATCAAAGGGCTGGGTGACTTCTGGGGATGAAAGCAAGGTCTGGGGCCCAGAGTAGAGGACAGAGAGAGGGAAGGCACCTTTTTCTGAAGGATGAGGAGAGGATACATGCTTCAGTCAGGCATACTAAAAGACAGGATTATGGAGAAAACATTTGCTAGTCTCTAATGAGAAAAAGTGGAAGGGGCTAAAAGCTGCTGACATCTCCAGCCTGTGGTAGGATTCTCACTGGATTCAGTGCTCTGTTGTTTTAGAAATGCATCTTCTGGGCTACCGAGATAGTCAATGGACTAAAGCACCTGCTTAGACAAACTTAGGCGAGTGCAGGACCATGGTTTGATCCCCAGTACCACATGCCACACCAACCCTGCCCCCAGGGCTGGCTGAGCTGGCCAAAGTCTAGGCATAGTGGCGCACACCTCTCATCCCAGGGCTGGAGAGACTGAAAACAGGAGGATCACCACAAGTCTGAGCTGTGTTGTGAGACCCTGTGACAACCAAATAGATTTTAAGAAGCAATTTTCCTCCACATATTTATGTCTTAACTAGTGTAACAAGATTCTCTAGCTTTTTACCTACTAGTAAAGTAAGGTGTGTTGACTAGATGAAGAATTAAACTGTGTATAAATTTTTAAGAAATGTCTTATATTGTCTTAGTACAAAGCTACAGCCTTTAAGGGCTAACAAAGATCAATCTATTTGGTGTGGATCACCAAAAGCCTCTTGCCTCTCCAGCTAAAAACCAAGCATACAGAATCAATGAACTGTTCTTGCTCCAGATGGTCATGTCTCCAAGAAGAAAAGTCACACTCTGGCCACATAGCTGTATATGGAGCTGTCCTCAAAGGTCAGTTAAATATGTGACAATTTCTAAACCTCATACTGCTCAACCAGGACAATCTCTGTTTCCAAGGTAATATTGTTATGAAAGAGGGTCCTGATCATTCCTAAAATACCATAAGTGACTAGAACCCTACTTAGTCTTGGCCTCTGTGGCCTTATGTCCCAATGCATAAGTTGTCGGTCCCTTCTTTTCCCCATATGAGCTTCAAGCCACAAATGATTTACTTTGGAAATCAGTCTGAGCCTAAAATACAAATCTTTTAACTCAGTGAGGGCAAAACTTGTGATTATGGGTCTTGGTCTTGTATCGTGACCAAGAACAGATTATCGTCACCCTTGCTTTACTTTCCTCTTTCCTTCCATCCTTTTCTTGGAAAAAAGAGAGAGAGGTCAGCCAAAGTACATCATCCCAGTGACTTTTTTCTAGGGAAATCTCTTCACAAAGACATTTCTGATGAGAGAAGATTCTTCGAAACATTCCTATCACTACAGTTGGGCTCATTTGGGGGTATGTGTATGCTTATTCATCTGTTTTAAGGAGGAGTGTGTGTGTGTGTGTGTGTGTGTGTGTTTAAAGCAATTCCATGTAGAATCAAATCTGAGAAGGATTGTGAACATCTCTACACAGCATATTATAGATATTATGAATGGAAATACAGCACTATCTAAGGCAAGCACTGAATTGCTGCTCTAAAACTTGAATGATGTGATGTTAAGAATCTGAGAGATAATTTGACATCCACCTTAAAGTTCTTTAGTTACCTGTGACTGGGGAGAAGAAGAAGCATAAATGTGAAGAAATACCTAGGGTGTGGGGAAAGCCTAGTAGGAGGTCTCTTAGAAATTGATTATTGCTACCCCTTAGATCCAGAGAAAAGATGTATTGCATAGAAAACTCCATGCTAAGACCTTGTTGCCTTGGTTCCTGCCATGGAAGACCACAGGAGAAGTGTACACAAGAAAATGGATAAAGTGTGAAGAGCACACTGCTTGCTACTTTCGTCCAAACATAAGGATACAATGTTTAAGATCAGCCAGGGTATATTTTAGATACAACCACTTGCTTATACCTGGAAATTTTTTACCCTAGGGCAAGATGGCTATGGGGACACTGTGAATGAGGGGAACTACAAAAAGACTAAATATTTTACCTAGCTGATCTTATGTATTTTAAAAAGAAATCACTGCCAGTAGTAATGGTAGGCACCATAGTCTTTTTTAAAAAGAATGTTGAAAAGATATTGCAAAAAAGTCAAAATGAACCAAATTATTATTCTCTTCTTCCTTTATGTCTTCCTTAATTGGAAACATACTTTCACGTAGCCTGGGAAGACCAACAGGCATGACATGCCATGAGCTGCACTAAGCAGGATGACCAGTCTTCCATAGAATTCTGATAGATCAGGAACTTAGGGCCTATTGAGGGGGCACCTCAAGGTAAGATGCAGTGATCCCTGAGACGTATGGACCATTGTTCCTATTGGTTTTCAATTATTCCCTCTCTGAGGACACTTTCAGCCCATGTAAATAGGAATCATGTGAATATAGGGAGAAAGGACCATATTAGGTGGTTGGATGGATTTCCCACTGATATCAGGACAGCAGCATATGGCTCTAACATGCAACAACATCCTGGGAAAGAATCCTTGGGAGCCCAGGGGAAGGCAATACTGGTTAGTGGGGAAAGGCCTTGGAATGACAGGAGAAAGATATGGGTTCTAATCCCAGCCCTGTCCTTGGTCAATTCTGTGACCTTAAATAAATTATTTTACCTCTGCACCTCCATTTCCTGGCCTGCAAATGAGGAATTTGAAGTTAATGTTTCATTTTTAAGGTTCCTTCCAGCTAGAAAACTATATGCTTCAGTCAAGGCTAACACTAAAGTTCATAAGGACACAAAGCAGTCATGCTAATGGCTAACCTTTCCAAAACAATGAAGAGAAAAGGAGCTTTTCTCTCAATTTACTTCTAGTTAACACTACTTATGAAGTAACTTGTTCAGCCCAGCCCTCATCTATATACATTTCCCTTTCCTTGTACCAATTTCTAGTTCTGCAGGGAAGAAAACTCACGAGGTAGGAACAATCAACAGATGGTGATAATGGTGGTGATGGTGGTGATGGTGGTGGTGATGGTGGTGGTGGTGGTGGTGGAGTGAGTGTGTGTGTGTGTGTGTGTGTGTGTGTAGTATATGTAGCATTAAGTGAAAAGTTATGGGGGAGTGGTGGCAAATGCTTGCTGATTTGTTGTTTTGCGGCCATGCAGAAGTCAGCATCATAAAAAAACGATGTGGTAAAGTTTGATTGGGTGAAAGTGGTGATGAGTAATAGAACTGAAGGGGCTCAATTACAAACAAAAATTTTCCCTACAAATTGACCATCTGAAAATATAATTATTTTCAACTTGAGTTTTTAATCATACTAAGCCCACCTGAAGTGGCAGTACAGAAACATTTCCTTATAAGTGATCAAAAAAAAAAAAAAAAGATGGAAGCTGTATTACTGGTATAGAAGAGTATTGGATTAAACATTATTCTGAACAAATCATGTACATTTAATATTTCCTAGTGATATATATGCCACAGGTAAGTGTATTTTCTAGTGATACAGACGCTCAGAGCGCTAATGAGGAACATGGGCTTAACAAAGCCTGGATTTGTCTTCCGGCTTTACCATCCCAGCAGGTCATTATCTTGCCTCCATCTCCACTTCCTCAGGTACAAAGAAATAATGGAGTTCAATGAGATCTTGAGAAACACCATATGGGATTGTGCATAAAGGTTTAACCTCCAACTTAAAAATATACCTTTTACCCTCTAATCTCAAGTAGCATTTTGTTCTGAGTGAACTATAAACTATTCTGGCAGGGACTATGAAAACCCTGACCTTCTAGAAAGAAGTAAGTGCTGAGTAAATAAGATTAATGGCTTCAAATGTGCCTATAAATAAAGAAGATAAAAGAGCATCTTGACAATTGAGGGGTCTCCAATGACCAGTTTAACCAGGAACCAGTATTAGCATCATCTCTTTTCTGAATCAGAAATGTTTCCATTAACTAAGGACAACTGAGACATGTTGAGGGCATCTACCTATTCCTTCCACCTTGCATTCTTACTTGCAGATCGACAATGCCACCAAGTTACCGCTGATCCATGTTGGGTTGTCTTGTATATCCTAATTGTGAAGCAGCTACACACACACACACACACACACACACACACACACGCACATGCATGCACACATGAGTGTGCACGCACACACACACACACACACACACACACGGCAAGCTTATTCCATGTAGAGTGGAGGGACAATTGTAAGTCATTCAGTAGTCAAACAAGATCTTTTCTTCAAATGTTGCATCTTTCAAAATGTCAGAACAATTACAAAGAAATAATGGAAATCTATATCTGCTAAAAGCAAACACAGAATTGGCATGCATAACTTTTACCTAAATTTAGTTATCTTTACCATTATGGGCTATGAGTAAAGACAAAAAAGTAGTGGTATAAACCTGTACCTCAAAGACTGAGAACTTATTTCAAATGATCAGTCCTTAATAAAGAGAAATCCTTTCCAATGTTAAAGACAAGTGAAAGGATTCTGTACCTTCAGTATGAAATATCAGGATTATAGATAAAAAGAGTTGCTTAAAATGTGTCATAACATTTCATTTAAAATATAAAAAAAATTCTGGTCCACCTTGAAATTGTTAATGTAAGCATAACTGTTAAAAAGCTATCAAAAGACTGATTCTATTGAATTGGTTTCTCTGCTATTTATTTTGTTTTCTTCTGGAGGTTTCTGTTTGGCAGTGACAGCATGATTTCTAAACTACATTATTTTTCTGTATTTTTTTGGTAAATTTTCTGCATGTATTTTTTAGACAAAGGAAAAATCACCTGTTTATAAAAAAAGGAGCCTGAAGAGTTTGCTCCTGAAATACAGGCATGAGTTTATATAAAAAGGTACTGGTTTCTTGCTACAAAAAGCGACTGAAAGGTGTCAGACCTGAAAACAAATTTTCACAGTGTTTTCAGAATTGGCTGTTTACAAGGCATTCAATAGAACAGAGATAGATAGATACCACAATGGTCATGTAGTATATAACTTGCTATGTTAGACAGCCTCCTAGAGGAATCAAGTATATGACATCCTTTATTCCAGACTCATCAATTGCTTATTGATTCCAAAATTGCCTTAGTGTAGAGGTTGACCAGGAATTCACTGTGCTTTATGAGCTCTACTGAGATATCTGCATTTCCCAATTCTGCCTCACCTCTTTTAACTAACCCTGCACGGTGTTCCTAAGTATCTGGTGTCATTACTATGTTGCTGGTGTTTCTCCCCTTTGACAGCCAGAGTTGGTGCTCACCAACAAATTGGGGCTCCATCAGAAATGCATAGCATGGTTGGGGAGCTACCATGCCATCCTCCTGAAAGCATCTGGCGTGCTTAAGTTCCAAAGTAAAGGGACACTTGTGTTTGTCACTCTTAGATCCACCAATGACTCTTCTCTCATGCAAACAGTTTGAGTGTTATGCAGGTAAACAACCCTCTACAGAAGGAAGGCTGTACTTTATGAGAAAAGTAAGACAATGAAGGTGTATAATCATTCAGTAGAAGGGTAACGGATTAGCACATTATGCATCCCTGGAAAGACACCACAAACGATGGTTATCAATCTATTGGTTATCAATCTATCACTCATAATTGGTAACTGTGGATAGTGGCCCAGAGGAAAAATCACAGGAAAGTAAACCCAACATACTACAGTGTGTTTTGAAAAAATAACAACAAAAAATAAAATTTGAAAGCACCAATAGCCCTGTTGGACACTTGAGCAAAAGTACCCTAATGTCGCGGTAGGCTTGGATTTGCTCTCTGGACTGAATATTCTTTCTCTCCCTTCACATGGAATCACCAAGTGAGTCTGAGTCATCCAAGGACAGAGGCAGGTACAGATCCTATAAGAAGAGAAGAAACAAAGTTAACTTTCCTTTTCCTGGTTCTTTTACCTCTGGAAAAGCTGTTTCAATTTTTTATTAGTATTTTCCTAATTTTTTAAATTTTGAAATAGAAGTCAATTCACAGGAAATTGAAATGTGTATAGGAAAACACCCAGGTACTTGTATAGCCTTCACTCAGTTTCTCCCAAAACTAATGCCATGCAATTTTCCATGTATTCATTTGTGTGTGTGTGCATGTGTGCATAAAGTATAGAGTTCTGCACAATATTGTCACATGCACATTTGTGAGCCCACCGTTAAAATCAAGATACAAAGTTGTATTCTTAAAACAAGGCTCCCTTGTTTATAACAACAACCTTGTGTAGTTTCAACCATCTTTCCCCCATGCCCAAGCAACATTAAAAAATAATGTTTACCATCTCTATAATTGTGGCATTTCAAGAATGTTCTAGAAATGGAATCTTACAGTGTATCTCTTGCAATTGGTCTTTTTTATTAATCATAATCCCCTGAACATTCAGCCAAGTTCTTGCACATGTCAAGTTTGCTCTTTTGTTTTGTTGAATGGTATTACATGCCGTGAGTATACCATACCTTGTGTAACCATTCACCCAGTGAAACACATGTGGAATGTTTCACATTCTGGGCTATTACAAATCAAGTTGCTGTTAATGTCCAGATACATGTTTTTCTTTTAATTTAAATGCTCATTTCTTTCAGGATAAATGACCAAGAGTACAACTTCTAAGTCATAGGTTAATTACATCACATAATTAAGGTTTTGCATTTTCATGGTAGGGGATGAATATAAGGTGTTTCACATACGCGTCTAATTTTGTTAGGACTCTCATATTGTTTCCCAGAATAGCTGTACCTTATCCATTCTTATTGGGAAAACATTAGTGATTCAGTACTTCTGTATCCTCACCACTCTGATGTTTTACTATTCTTCAACCGTGGTATCCATTGTGATTTCTCACTGTGGTTTTCATTTCTGTCTCTGGTGACTAATGATGTTAAAGAATCATTTCACATACTTGGATTACATCTATATTTCTTCCTGAGTCAAAAATTTGCTCATGTCTTTTGTTTATTTCCCCATTGTATTTTTCCTTGCCATTGAGTTCTAAAAGATCATATATACATATATATATATATATATATATATATATATATATATATTTGCTCTCATACTTTACAGCTTGTTTTTTATAGCATTTGTATGGTCTTTGGTGATGCAAATGATTTTTATCTTGGTGAGTTTCAATTTGTCTGGTTT
>PVJA010051644.1:0-12740 GCA_004027025.1 Myocastor coypus
GGGCACGGGTCCTGAGATTGCCTCCTACTCCTTGTTGTTATCATTTTGTATGGAAGCGACCTCTGCACTTTGGTGATGTTATGCTGTGTCTATGGGCGTTTGGTCTGGAGACTCCAAGGTGGTTCTTCTACAGAGGTTCCTGACTCTTGTGTTGGGGCTGTGGCTGCTAGCTTTTGTGAATCCTGGCGGATGTGGTCTGCAGGTGGAGGTGGAGCTTTGGGATTGAATAGTCCTGGTAGGCTCGTGGACCAGATCGGTTGCCAAATGGGCCATTCGGTGGGTTCCGTGCTGCAGCTTGGGCCGCGGCGGGCGCGCAGGCTCAGCTCCCAGCGGTGCGATTTGGGTCTGGGCTGGAACAGGAAGTTAGTCGTGGGAACGCAGAGGTGGGGCAGAAGGCCGCAGGGAGCTTACCCGCGGCGGGCACGCAGGCTCAGCTCCCAGCGGTGCGATTTGGGTCTGGGCTGGAACAGGTAGCTCTTCACTTTACTTTCGAAGTTCGTAAAGTTGCAGTGCTAAATGTTTCTCATTAAATTTACAATTTTCTTTTTACGTGGAAAAAAAATTTGACTTGTAAGAACAGCAGACTTTCTTCCTCCCTTTTTGAGAAGTTAACATCGTCTTATGTAATCATAACCTGATACCATATTGTCTTTGGGCAAGAGGCAGCTTTGTTGCTTAATACTTCTCTTCTTTTTTTTTTTTTTTTTTTTGGAGTTCATGAGCAGAATAGATTTATTAGAGGAAAGAAAGCTCCTGCCTGAGAGAACAGGAGGGGGGGGGTCCCCAGCAGGCCGTCCCCAATACTTCTCTTCTTAGCCAGCCCTATCAATCTTATCACCTTTTAACCCCAAGGAGAGACTCCCAGGGGATGCTGGCTGCAGCAGCATCTGTCCTTTGCCCCTATCTCCAGGGGGCTGTATTACTGCTCTGTGATTACCCAGGCATGTTGGACTAATCCTACTGCAGAGCTGCCTTGTCTGTTCTTGTCTGCCTACTCAGCATTCAGCATGATCTCTACAAAGGAGAATCTTAAATTCTTTTCATACTCAAATGTCATTGTATGGCTTAGCACTTCAAGTCATTATGACAAAGGTTCAGGTTTTTTCATTTTATTATTATGAATGGAAATAATACTCAATAGAAACTTCCATTTCCTTTATCTTGGACAGATTAGATAAATTTCATGTATCCACATTTAGTGTCTCTTAAAAGTTGGCAAGTACGAACTTGTTTTCCTGAAAAGTCTTTTTCTAAACTTTTCAGTTTTGCCTTTTTTTCTTGGAGAAGGAGACCTTTTAAATCTTAATGTCTGTTCATATAGGACATCTAAGTTCTGGTTGCCTTACAAACTGTTGAGTGTATTTGTACTTATTTTTCTACATTAATATATTGTGCAGTTTACACTACAGTAGGTATTAACTACTCATGGAGGAAACTGACCCTCAAGAAGGTTTAGTGTGTCCAAGGACACAGTCCTACTGAATGGCCAAGATGAGGCTTGAGTTTTAGTTTGTTGTCTCTTACAGGAGGTTTTCTCCCTCTGGAGCATTCTATTTCCTCATCTTCACCAATAAGTTGTCTCTATGCATTTATCATCTAGGTAAAATTTGAATTAAAGTCTATCTTTTGTTCCTTGACATTTCCCAAGTTGAGTTATTCATAGTCATTCTTGAGGTTTAATAAGATTTGGAGAATTTCCTAAAGATAATTTGAGTCTACTGGCCCTGCCACTTCAGATAGGAAATCTGAAGTCTGAGAAGTATTAGTGATTTTCTAACTGTATCCAGTTCATCAGCAGTAATGTAAATTCATAGTCTAGATTTCCTGCTCTCAGACTCTTCCTGTTGTCATCTGTGCATTAAAATGAGCACATGCTTAGAAAGGAACATTCTTTGAGTTGTTAGTAGTTACTAATACCAGTATGTGAATTAGCCAGTTAGATCTTTCCAAGTGAAAGATTCTTAGGATTGCTAGGCCATCTGGTTTACTTGTCCTACAACTGTTAGCCGATAACTGCTTTATCCAGATTATCAAAATGTTAGCTGCTCATCAACAAAAACTGTTGCACATTCAGCTTTTCTCACTTAAAAATGGATGCAACTATGAGCTGGTGAGCTAGCTCAGTGGTCTTAAGTGCTTGCTTTGGCAAGCTTAGGAAAGCTCAGAGACCATGGTTGGCTTCTCTCCACCACATGCCATGCTATCTCTGCCCCCAGGGTGGACTGAGCTGGCCAGAGTCTCGGCATATTGGCATGCACGTGTAATCCCAGCGCTGAGGAGGCTGAAAACAAGAGGATCATTATGAGTCCGAGTTATAAGACCCTGTAACAAGCAAATACATTTAAGAAAAAGACAACGATAAAAATGAATGTAACTAAAGAAGCATACTCATAGCTGAAATGTCAGAACAGCATGTATAAACGTCTTAGTGTGTGAGCCTGAAACAGTAAATAAAATTGGAAAGGTTCAATGGCTATAGCAAAAGGGAAAGAAACTACTCAAAAGGAAAGAACAACTTGGATGAGGGAAAGGAGAAAAGAAAGAAAGAAGGAAGGGGAAAACACATATGTAAAAACACAGGATAACTAGGATGATTGTACTACTAATTTCTATTGGTTTTTTGATGGAGAAGTTAATGCTTATAATTTTATTTTGATGAATTTTATATGCCTATGTCTGGTAATCTGAGCAACTACAATGAAGACAATGCACAATATAATAACGATTGTTGAATTTCTATCATCTTGAAATTCTGTATCATTTCTGATGTTTTACCTATTATTTTTATTCTGTTTAAAATAAATTCTATACAAATAAAATTCTATATAATGTAGTGCTACCCTTTGTTCAGAAAGATGCTAAATGCACTTCATGTTTTTTTTTTTTTTTTTTCTGGGAAGATTAGGGCTTTGAAAACTGCAACTGAGAACACAGTTTGCTGACCTGACCTGATTGGACATCCAATTCACAACTTTGCCTTCTGAAATGCTCTGAAGAGCATTGGGAAATGACATTGATCTCATTTTGTGTGGCTGGGCTCCTTATGCTTCTTAAGGTAGAAGTTAATTGGGGTGACAAATGCTAGGGTGGCCATTAAACCAGAGTTTTAAATGCTTTTTAACTTCACCCCTTCTGTGCTTCCCAGAAGCACTGTATGAATCCAATAAGCATCAACATGTTGGAATGTATTTTAGAAACCTCTGGACCACGTTTCCTTCCATATATAGGAAGTACAATATTCCTTTTTACCTCCTTCTTTTCTCCATCTCTTTATCCCTTTCCCGTCAGAGAAAGCTGTATCTTCCTACTTCCTACTGTAGTTACCTTGTTTGTTCTTGTCTCTTTTAATTTACCCATTTCTTATTGTAAGCTGAGTAAGCTCATGTCAGATTTATTTCTTCTAAAGTTATGGTGTCAAGGTGTAAGCATTTTCGTGCTGTGTTGGCTGACCTTGGGCATGCCTGCTTGTCTTACAAGAGAGCCCCTTGCCCAAGATTCACTGCTCTCCTGAGCCTCTGTAACTAAGTGGCAGCTTCCCTTGGGATTGATTAGTGTGTTTGTGCTGGTGTTCTGCCCTGTGGCCACTCTAGTGATTTAGAAATCTGCAGGAGCTGGGGGTGGGAGAGAGCGCTCACTTAGCACTGAAGGTGTGGGAATCCAAGCGGAACGCGGACAAAATGTCCCTAGTTTGATTTTCCAAGGAAGAGAATTTCTTCAATTTTTTTCCAGATTAATCAAAAGCTTTTAAACACTGAGTCCCATAAAGTGATAATTTTAACATCTTTCTGCACTGAGCTTATACAAGCAAGCAGGTATTTGTTATTTACAGGCTTTTAACAGAAAAGGCATATGTCTCTAAAAATTTGTCAACTGTTTTCAGTGAAGGGTGAAAATGTCCTGATTCCTGATATTTGGTTGCATTATTCCTAGATGTGATATAATGGAAATTGAGGCTAAGTTTTCATGTAGGAGTTACAGCTTTTAAATATGGAAACAAAGGATTTCTTTGTTAAAGTTCCTTTTTAGTCAGGAGGCTAGAGAAACTTCTGTACTTCTGTGTCAACCTTCAGGACCAAACAAGAGGTTTTTTTTTTTTGTCTCTTGAAAATTTGAAAGTCAGGTGTGGAGAATCAGAATTTATGAAGGCCCTGCTCCGTGGCTGAACATACTTGAACAGGGAATGTAAGAGAATATCCTTCAGGTGGTGTCAAAGTTGCATGTAATATAACTTTCTTAAGCAGATTGTTTGTTTAAAGAATGACTCTCACTTTTATAAGTCCTTCTAGTATCCTGTTATAGGAAGGCTGTTTCCCATGGTGTTTTTGAGGCAGGAGAAGTGGCTTGAGTTGGATCTATTTTACCTTATTATTTTGCTTTTCTTTTAATTGCATTGTGCATTTGCTGTTGGTTATTGCTGTGTTCTCTCAGAAAGGATTATCCTCACAAGGAAGTAATCTGGTGCAAACTGCCTTTCAGTTGTCCTAAGTACCCACGTATTTCTTTTCACTCTTCTTTTTGCCTGGTTTCTGAGCCTGTGCTCCTTGGACAAAGGTAGGTTGTGCTACACTTTTGGAGAGGGAAGCTTTGGGCTAGCCAGCAGCTTCTAGAAAGTTTTGATGCCACAGAGTCCTGGGTTTGGCTGAAAGGACTTTAGACTTTGTCAAAGGAAAACAGATTCAAATCGGAGACTAGGCATGTGAGGGTTCTGAATGGAATTTTCCTATGACACTTGTCTTAACTCAAAGCGGATGGAGAACTCTGTGGCAGTCGACTGAGCAGGGAGTTCAGGAAAAATTAATCTATTACATGGCTGAGCTAGAAAGTCACAAGCAAGTGGTTTATGTCAGTAGTTATCTAAAGATATTACTATTCTATTTTAAAAGATTTTCCCCTTATATTCCAGAAAAGTTAGACTTTGAGTTAATGTCTTTTCATGTAGTATAGTGTCTAGGATTATTTTGTTCTGTTATCTTTCAGATTAATGCTTCATTTTCTTGAAAAGAAGTGATTTAAATGTTAATTCTTGTTCTTCATAATGCACCTGTCAGATTTCTGAGTGCCACTCCATAGCGTGTTAGTTAATCACAGAGCATGCACTGAGGTTCAGTAATAGCAGGTGATTATTTATTTGGCTATGTTTCAAAGCAATAACATCAAGTGCTTCAGTTGCTTAATTTTTCTAGAATCATGCTAAGAATATAGAGTGATAATGTGAAGTAAAAGCCACAAATATCTCCAGAATGTAGAGCTTACTTCTAGAGGGGCTGCAAGCACTGGAAGTGACCTTAGGTCACAACACATGACTGACCTGTGGGAGAAAGGCAGATTCTTAGCGCTGTGAATGTTGACATGCATTGTAAACTTCTGAGGTGTGGAGATTTTTTTTTAATATTGGAGAAGTTAAATAATCTTTTTCTCCGATTGCCTGACTGAGGAATGCCTTCGTGACAGAACACTGTGGAAACAGTAATGACCATAAACAACACTTCAAAAATGTTCTTAACTTGCCCAGTCTTTAACCATAGTATGCATGCTTTGATGAATGTAATGATTTTTAACAACTAGAGTGTCAGACTTGGTCAGGATAGGTGATCTGTATCTAGCAAACAGTAAAAATGCAAATGAGAACTCAGAGGACCCATGGGAATTTGTGTGTGTTGGTTTCAGCAAGATGTTTGGGATTATTGCTGTTTTGAATCTTCAGAATAAAATAGACTGAAATCTTAAGAAAGCCAAGTAGATGGCATGGGAACCAGATTTCTTAACATTTGATAGGTAAGGTATAAACGAAGGCAGGGAAATTAGAAACATTTTTGTTGCAGGAGTGAAAGCCACCCATTAAAAAAGAATATATATATACATATATATATATATATATACAAATATAATATATAATATATTATAAATATTTGAATGATGGACCTCTTTTCAATGTCTCATTCAATAAGGCCTGCATGAATTATGATTATTGTGTCAGTTCCAGAGAGTGAGTTTCTAGAGTTACCATTTTATATAAAACTACATTTATTCAATTATTCAGAAAAGATACCTCCAAAGCACACACTCATTAAATTTCAGTTAAAATTAACTTGGCCAAATAAGCTTCATTAGACTTCTATTATTCTCTTTTCAGAAACATGCTAGAGCTCTGGGGATGGATGCTTAAACTGGCCACCTAGACCTGTCACTGACACAAAGTAGATGCTCCATAAATCTTTACTGAGTAAAGTAATGGTTTATTTCATCAACTAGTTATTTTTTAATTGGCTGGGTAATGCAGATTAATTCAGAAGTGCATTTTAAACTTTAAGCATTATGCAAGAATACAAGATGAAAAATTATGCTTATGCTTATCCTGTCTGAAGATTTCCAGGGTCCTCCACACAGTTCTGTACAGAAGCATATCTGAACATATAAACATATATATATATATATATATATATATATATATATATATATCTTCAGGTCTGCCAATACTAGACATAAAATATTTTTTAAAATCCATATTGAATAAGGTAGACTTTTGTCATTATCTACTAAGCACTATAGTATAACAACTATTTATGTAGCATTTACACTATATTAGGTATTACATGTAACCTAGAGATGATAAAATATATGAGAAGACATATAGTTTCTATGCAAGTGTTACACCATTTCATATAGCGGATTGAATATCTGTGGATTTTAGCATCAGAGGGTATCCTAAGCCCTATGTATAATTGTATATAGTTGTATGTAGACATGCATACATACTCATAGTCTTTCCTTTTACATGAATAAAAGTATACTATATTGACTGTTCTGCATTTAGTTCTTTTTTCACTTAATAACTCTTCATGATCATATTTTGAGAATTTCCTCCTGGTAAACAAAACTGAATATCACTGACATTTCACTTTTCATTTCTTTGTGTTTGAAGTTGGCCATCTTTTCATATGTTGATAAGCTATTTATGTTTCTTTTCTATGAACTGCCTTTTTAAATTCTTTGTCAATTTTTCTATTGGCTATAATGGTCTTTTATAACTGATTTCTAAGAGGTCTTTATAAATTAAGGAAGTGAGCTCATTGTCACATGTTTTGAAATAGTTTTGCCAGTTGATCATTTGTTTTTGACTTTATATGGTATTTTATTTTTCTGTGCAGCAAACAAAACGAAACAAAACAAAATATTTTTATGTACTCCACTGCACTAATCTTTTTGGAATTTGAGTCTTGTGTATTATTTAGAGAAGTCTTCTTCTTTCCTCAAAGAAATAAATTCTCCCATATTTTTAAAAATAATTTCATGAATCCATTTTACATATTCAAGTATTTGATTCACTAGTAATTTATTTCAGTGAAAGGTATCTTTATTTCATGTTTGCTAGATGGTAAATTCAGTTGAAAATGACTTATGCCTCTACTGATCTGAAATGCCATTTGTTTTATATTTTAAATCATATGAATTTAAGCATTCACTTAAAACACTAAATTTATTTTTATGAAAAATTACAAACCTATAAAAATAGGAAAAGAAAATGAAGCCCCACTGTCCCCATCATTTAGCTTTAGAATTTTTTTTTAAATGAAAGGTTTTTTTGTTTTGTTTTTAGCTTTAATTATGTATTTATGCTATGGCCAGCTCAGCCTGCCCTGGAAGTGGGGCTAGCACAACATGTGGTGCTAGGGATTGAACTGTGGTTCCTGTGGTTGCCTAAAAGGAGCTATCTTGCTAGCCCTAGCTTCAGAACTTTTAATATAATCAACCTTGTCTTTTCTTTATATTAGTCTGAAAAAAAATCATAACTGTCATATCATTTTGAGTTTTATATTGTTTGTGGTACAGCAGAGGTAAATTTTGAGATAAAAATTGTAATGAAAACCAGTTATTTGGAAAAGTCTGACTCAGTAGAGAACAATGTCAACCTAATTTATTTGATTTCTGAAAACCAAAATGAATTTGTATATTTTCTTCAGTATATTTATGAGTAGAAGCAATAATGTAGATGATTGAATATACATATTACTGTACAGTGCTAGGTTAGCTAATTAATGCTTTTGTTTGCAAACAATTTGATTTGCAAGAAGAAGCATTTGGCAAAAATTTGTTCTTGTTTGTGAACTCTCCATCACGTGATAAATGTGACCTTGGCCATCTTTCCAGCACAAACATGAATGTGGCCATCATTTCCAGGTTAAACTAGTAAAATTAGGTACCACTATATGTTCACGGGAAACAGAAATTCCTATTCATTGTTGGTAAGAATATAAATATATATATATAAATATGCAATAATTATGTATTATAAATTTTTAATTTAAAAATAAAATAAAATATAAAAGTATTTTATTTTTTAATTATTATGCTGTATATATAGTGTTATATAATTTTGGTTTTTTTTGGTGTTATATAATTTTGGTGAACTGAAGATGTAGTAAAGCTCAAAATATGCTGCATTAAAATATATTTTCAGAAAGTGTGACAATCCACAGAATTGGAAAAAGTATTTATCAAAGACACATCTGATAAAAGACTGTAGTTCAAGATACACAAAATATACAATATGAATGTCAACACTGAGTAAATAAACTACTTGATTAATTATTGGGCAAAAAGTGGCCAGGGAGATAGCTCAGTAGAATAAGTGCTTGTCTGGCAAGTGTAAAGTCCTGAGTTTAATCCCTGGTAACACACAAAAAAATGGGGAAAATATCTGAACCAATATCTTACCAAGTAGTTGTATGGAAGATATTAAGCACATGATAGATATTCAGCATCATATAACGTAAGTGAAATGCTAAGTAAAGTAACAATGATATACTCCTACATACCTATTAGAATGGCCCAAATCTAAAACACTGAACACTAAAACACTGAACAGGTCATGGGAAACAGAAATTCCTATTCATTGCTGGTAAGAATGTAAAATCATAGTACCAATTTGGAAGACAGTTTGGAAGTTTCTTAACAAAGCTAAAAGTACAGTTACTTTATGATCTAGCAATTATACTCCTTGGTATTTATGAAAATGAGGTAAAAACTTATTTCTATACAGAAACCTGTATACAAATGTTTACAGCAACTTCATTCAAAGATTCCCTCACTAGAAAGCAATGAAAATGTCCTTTAGCAAGTAATTGAAGAAACTGTGTTATATTAGCGCAAAAGGATACAAGGCTAGAAAGAAATGAGCTAGTGAGCATAGAGGAACCTTACTAGAAAAAAGAACCCATTCAGAAAAGGCTACACACTGCATGTTGTTCTGGAAAACACAACACTCTATAGACATTAAAAAGAACAGAGGTATCGGAGGTTTGTAGAGAGGAGAGGTGTAAAGAAATGGCACAGAGGATTTTTAGGGCATTGAAGCTATTCTATTATTATGATATAATGATTGTGACAATGTGTCAGTACATATTTGTCAAAATCCAGAATATACAATACAGAACGTGATCATTGGTGTGAACTATATGGACTTTTGGTAATAAGGGTCATAGACTAGAGCATTTGGACCCCTTTGGGGGTATCAGTGGGTGACACTATGTGTGTGTGTGTGTGTGTGTGTGTAGGTCCATCAACAGATATGTAGGAACTTTGTAGTTTCAGCTCAATTTTCCTGAGAATCTAACACTGCTCAAAATCTGTTTAAAATACTATGATTGAGATTTGCTTTAGTTTCAATACTACTCTTATATCATGGCCATCATAATTGCTTAATTAAAAAATCAGGACATTTGGTACCTGGCCAGAATATAACGGCATTTAATAAAAATTTCCTGCATAATCTCTTTCATAAGAGAATATGTCAGCAATTCAAGCTATTCTTCATAGAACTGAGTGTGCAATTACAGAGCCCAGTTTCTGAAATAAAGACGTCAGAGTTCCCCATAAGCTCAGATCAAGAGCACTTGTACAATAACTAGGTGTAGGCACCTGACTAAAGGTGGGCCTGGCTGCTATGTCCCATTCAGTGAGCATTTAAGAGGACTAAGATCGTGTTACTGCCCTGTTTTTAATTCTCCTTTTAAAACCATTCTGAACATCTGAGTGGAGCCTGCAAAAAACCACACGGTGGTGGGTCTCAGACTGCCTCTGGCTTCATCTTCCCCCTCCTCCGTCCTAGCCATACTAGCCTTCTTATTATTTCTTATGTCCATGGAGGCGAAACTTCACTAAAATGTTTAAGAAAAACAAAACAGCGTTATAGAGACATAATCAATATTTGGTGAATGGCACATTTGAAGTACAGTATGTGTACACCTATGAAACCATCAACACAATCCAGAAATATAATTCCTGTTGCCGATGTTTTCCTGTTTTCTGTGCTCTCTGGCAATCACTGATATGTTACCTCTCACTGTGGATAGTTTTGTATTTTCTAGGACATTGTGCTCTCTTTTATGTCTAACTTACATCACGCATCATGGTGATTTGGGGTTCATCTGTGTTGTTACATGTATCAGTAATTCATTGTTTTTATGCCCTGTGTACAATGGAACATTTCTATGAGTATATGATCAACTGTCTATTTATTTAGTTCCGGATAAATAACTTTAGTTTTCAGATTTTAGTTGCTAACAAGCAAAGCTCTGTGCATTTGGATACAAACCTTGAATACATAATATATATGTCTTTTTTACATTTTCTTTATTTTATTTTTAAAGAATACAAAACAGTGATAGAAAAAAAGCATCAGAAAAGATACAAGATTTCACTAAACTAAGTAATAGGAATTCAGTAATGATTGCTGCATTACAGGATGCTATTTTCAAATTAGTTGTTCAGATTACCAGATATAAAGGTATAGAATTTATTTAAAGAAAAAATCAAGACAAAACAATAACAAAGTTATAAGAAATTCAAAGGAGGAAAAAATTATAGCAACAAAAAATTTTAAAGTGTTAACTGCTCCTTTCAAAAGACCAGAAGAAATCAAATCGACCATACAGTTATCCAAACTATCCTGCATTGTTTTTTCTCTTCTTTCATTTGTCCATCTCCTCATTTTTGATTTTCCTTCCCAATCAATAATTTTTAATTTAATTTTATTAATTTTAATGAGAAAGAAAGAACAGTGAGACAGTCTCAAAACATGTTAGTAGGACTGCGACAACAATTACTACAATGCATATTGTTGTCTTCATAGTAGTTATTCAGAATACAAGATGCAGACATCATAACTTTTCTAGACACTATTGGTACAAATTTTTCTTCTCATTGAACTAAGAGGAAGCAGTAGTATGTATAGTTCAATATTCCATAATAACTACGTAGTGGGTTATCCGCAGAACTGGCAGTGTTGGAAGCTGTTGAACAAATTCTTTCCCATTTCACAGTATCTGTTGTACCTTTTATATTTTCATTACTCTTTCAGATTCTCACACTAGTGAGATAGGTTTGCACATGTGGATTTGATTTTTAAATTTTACTTATTGATTGATTTGGTACAGGGTCTTGCTATGCAGCATAGACTTGTAATAATCTTCCTGTCTCAGCCTCCCCAGTACTGGGGTTACAGGCATGTTCCATCACACCTGAGTTACTGTGGTCAGCATGGCATGTAGTACCTGGGATTGAACCCTGGTCCTTACACTTGTGAAGAAGGTGCTTAGACTGCCACAGTGCTAACTCTCCAACCTAAGTCTTTAATTTTCAGCAATATTTTGTACTTTAAAGATCTTTCACATATTTTCTCAGATTTATCCTTATTTTACACTTTGATACTATTCTAAGTAGTATTATACAATTTAATTGTAATTGTGTATTGTGAGCTGCAGATATAGAATTGTTATTTAATAACTTACCTTTTACAAATTCTCAAGTATTTTTTATTTTTCCACAATTTTTTATTGAAATGATCATGTCATCTCTAAAGTCAGTTTTTCCTTTTTGCTTTCATTCTGTAAAACTTTTTTTGGTCTTTTTGAGGCAAGGGCTCACTATGCAGCTCTGGCTGGCCTTGAACTTATTTTGTAGCCCAGGTTGGCCTCAAACTTGCAGTGATCCTCCGGGCTCAGCTTCCTGAGTGCTGAGATTGCAGGTGTGAACCCAGCTCTATCTCTAGTGCTTTCATTTCATTATCTTTTATTGTCCTAATGTGCTTCCTTGATCTTTGAGTACTGCTGCACAGTAGTGATAAGAGTGGACGCAGTTATCTTATTCCTTATTTTAGAGTGAAATTATTCAATATTTTACTGTTTAGCAAGATTAGAACAGGAGTTTTTTTTAATAGATGGTCTTTATAAGCTGAGAAGATTTTATTTTACTCCTCATTTGATGCTTTTTTTTTTTTTTTAAACCAGGAAGTTTCTAGATTTTGTTCAATGCTATTTGTGTTTTTGCCTATTGAGATTACCATAGGGTTTTTATGTTAATATGGTGAATGACTAATTGATTCAAGCTATGAACCAACTGTGCACATTTTGGGGAAATAAACACATTTGGTTATAATGTACTGTTATGTTCTCTCAGTCTTTTTTTTTTTTTTTTTTTTAGTACCAGTGTTCAAACTTGAGACCTTGTACTTTCCAGGCAGTCAGTTAAACCACTGACCTATCTTCCTAGCCTCAGTATCTCTCTTATGCATTGTTGGATTTAACTTGTCAAAGTTTTGTTAATAAGTTTTTCACCTGTGGGGTATATTGGTTTTTAGTCTTTTTTCTCTTCCTCCTCCTCCTCTTCTTCTCCTTTTTCTCCTTCTTCTTTTTTTTTTTTTTTTTTTTTTTTTTTTTTTTTTTTTTTTTTTTTTTTTTTTT
>PVJA010051646.1:0-12731 GCA_004027025.1 Myocastor coypus
AGAGCATTTTTTTTTAAATTGCGAGTCCCTAGAGAATGTTATAGCAATGAGACATTAACCTATGTTGCTATGGTCTGATTTTAATTATATTCACAATTCACTGTTGATGTACCTTTTCAATAGCATGTTCAGGAAACCTTGTGCAGGAAAATGATGCTATATTAGAGTGTATAAAAGAATAACCACCTAAAATAAACATGTAATGAAATTACATTATTTGCTTCATAAACATTCTAATGTCACAGGCTATTCGGTGGACAAGTGCTTTATTAAAGCACAGTGCAACAATTAAAGATAAAGCATAAAAAAGAGACAAGGTCAAGAAACAACATTTTGTAATTAAGGCAGCCAGATTTATGACAGCTTTTTCCCGGGAAAAATTCAAAACATGATCAGCATGATAAGTGGTACTGAAATTTATAAACAGTTTACTGTTACAATTGTTTTGTTGAACTCTAATAGCATTACATTTAGTTAATGGTATGAATTCTTTATGAAATAAAAACCTTCTGATCATGTTTTGAAGCATATAGTACAAAACAGGTGAAGATTCAGATTGCAAGTGTGATTAAGTTAATTCAGTATTAATTCCAAAAATCCGAAATGACAGGAAAATATGTTCAGCTACAAAAAGATTTAATGTAGAGCTCAGAAATTTATAATCTGGAACACTGTGGCTAAGCTGGAGGCAAAACTTCATTTATTTTATGTACAAACGCTTTAAAAAATCATTTGAGTTCAATCCCTGGCTTTGTAAAAAAATAAAAAATTTAAAAATAAAGCTAATGTCAGTAGTGCTGTGAAAACAATAAGCAACAGTTTACCCCTAAAGTTTAGAAAAAAAATTATGTTATTGATTTTATAATTATTTAGGGAGCAAAAATACTTCATATGCATTCTAATCATGAGGTTAATATATTTTGTTCAACATGGTATAGATACAAATTTTGTTCCAGAATCTTCTTAGTCTTGTCCACAACACAATTTAAAGCCACCCACTGTGTTCATTCTCCTTGTTAAAACACTTCCTCGGCTTTCTTATGCTCTTGTCCGATGTACAGTTTCATTTTTCCTGTCATTGCTTCTGTTACAAATTTGAGATCTGGGCTTCCGTGAACTTCCTTTCAACATAGACAGCATGGCCGGCCACTTTCCTTACCGGAATTTAGCTAATATCATTTGAAGCTAATCATGTCTCTGCTTACTTTCTGCAGTTTCTGTATATCCATTTTGTTTTGCACAAACAGCATCATAAGTGAGTAAAAAAAATGAAATAAAATGTAGGATTATTAGTTTTCCTTTTCTATATAAACCAATGGATGCATGCTGAAGTGTTCTTACTCTGCCTGCTTTGCTTGTAGTATTGGACAATCCGACCCATGTGTTAGGTTAGACTCTACTGATCTTTGTCACAACACTAGGCTTGCAAAATACCTGCAAATATATATTGCAATTTCTCAGCTAAATATAAAATACATAAAATTACAATTGCATTAGGATATGCTAGCCACATTATGTTTCAGGTCTAACTAAGCCAGGTGAGTTTCCATAAGTCCCACTCTGCATTCTACTGACTGCTTTATAAGAAAGAATCTGTCTCAAATTTGATGAATGAGAGAAAGAAAGAAAGAAAGAAAGAAAGAAAGAAAGACAGAAAGAAAGAAAGAAAAAGAAAGAAAGGAAGAAAGAAAAAAAGAAAGAATAAGAGAAGGGAGGGAGACACACTTTCATTTGTGGACGTATTTCTTCAAATGGAAAGTTTCAAATGGAATTTCAAAGTAGAGAAAATGCAGGGATATAATTCCACCTAAGGGAATAGTAAGGGTCCTAAATCAGGTCAAATTAAACTCTACATTTTCACAGTTGTGTTCACTTATCCTGTGCTAGTCTCACTTTTCTTTTGATTATCTTTTTAGATGTGCAGAAACCTTTTGTGCTCTGAGTAGTTCAATGTTAGGTAGAGACATCATGTGACTTGGAAACAAAATACACATTTCTGCCTTCCTGTTCCATGATCTTGTGTTTATGCCTCATTTCAAGGGAAGGTTATAGATACTGCATCATTAGAATTTTGGAAATATTTTTCAAATATCACATAATGACTTTATGACCAAGATGGATAAATGTGGCCCAGATGAAAAAAGTCAAGTGGATTTATAGCATCTGAACAGTTAAGCCTTCATAGTTGATTAATGGGTTGATATCGAGGTAGATGTGCAGGTGTAATGTCATTCCTTCGGCAACCATTCACAGCCACTTCTATCTAATTTATCATTTTTGTCAAAGACTCGCACAGTATCAAGAAACATGCTCCTCAAATATGCTAATATTGCCAGGCTGGAGAAAATTAACATAATGGGGACAGAAGTCAGTACTCAGGTAGTACTGGCAACAGTCCAGAGGTATGGTATGGATAGAAACAAAGCAAGTGAATAGTATGAGCAGAAGACTGACAGCCCACACTGGAGTCTACAGCCCTGTATACTCAACTGAAGAAGATGCTTGCAAGCATGTTTGGCTGTAAAGCAGCAAGTTGGCAAAACTAACTGGAGAGAGAATTTTAAGGTGGCAGCACGGGAGTCCATAGAGAACATAAGAAGGGCCTGTGGTTCCAGGAACAGAACAGAGATGCAGAAGTGAAATCAGCTATAGCTGACTGCAAGTGGTGGGTGAGGCACATGGTGAACTCGTTTCAAGGGAAGGTAATAGACATCACATAATTGGAATTTTGGAAACATTTTCAAGTATCTCCTAAAGATCTTGTGACCAGGATAGATAAAAGTGGCCCTGATGACAGGAAAGACAGGTGGATGTATAGCTACTGAACAGTCATGCCTTCATAGCTGAATAATGTGTTGATGTCAAGGTAGAACACACTGCAAGCATGATCACTGGGCATGGGGCTCAGAGTGAAGGATGGCAGTTGGAGAATAGCTGCTGGAAGAGACCAGACGGTTCCCATTTGTGGGATACTCCAAAGTTGAGGTGTCTGGTATAGATATCACAAACCACACCATGTACCTTTTAGAGATCAAGTACTCAAAACAAAAACAACAAAATGCATTTGTCACAACACTGCCCCATGTTTGCTGTTATTGGATGCCCTGCTCCTGGGATGGTACTGGGATGACTTGGCTTGTGTGCAGACAGAGAAGACTATGGGACATTCCTCCCAAGAGTTCACCATCACCAAACCCGCAGTGTGTGAAATGCCTGTATTCACACTCTAATACTTACAGTAAATGGCTTCCTTGGTTGTTTTGAGCCTCAATTTTCTTAATATAATATCTTGTCCAAACTATATACCTTTTTTTTTGTCTTTTTGAGACAGGGTCTTGCTATGCAGTTGAGGCTGGCCTTGAGCTCACTTTTGTAGCCCAGGCTGGTCTCAAACTCGCACCAATCCTCCTGCCTCAGCCTCCCGAGTGCTGGGATTACAGGCGTGAGCCACCACGCCCAGCTCAAACTATATATCTTGATAGGTAAAATAATACCATTATTTAAACTGAGATGTTTTAAGTTATCACCTTAAAATTATTTAACAATATTCTGAAACTATGTAAATTTTTAACATTTTTACTATAGCTCTTGTACTCTTGAGTTCAATCCTGTCTGTCTATAGGTCATTTAAAAATCACCTGTCCATGATTTTTCTGTTTTACTCTGTTTCCTTCATACCAACTGTCTGCTTACATTATTTGATTTTAACGGTTTCTCATATATTCTTGCTCCCTTCATCTCAATTGTTTCCTTCAGCATATCTTCTTAAAGATCTTAAGATTTTGCTTAATTCTGCTGCTTTTCCTTTTCTTTTTCAAGTAATAAATGCATTATAAGTTATGGAAATCTCATGTGACAATTATTGAATATTCACCACTACCCTCAGTACTACTTCATATGTGTGTGTCTATGTGTGTCTATGTGAGCTTAGCCAGCCCTGGGGCCTGGGCTGGCATGGCATGTGGTGCCCAGGATAGAACCCTGGTCCATGAGCCTAAGCTTGCCTAAGCAACAACTAGACCACTGAGCTATTTCAGCACTCATTACTATTTTTAAAGTGAGTTCATTTTTTTTCCTGACCAAATTGATAATGCTGTTTTGTAGAATTTTATGGTTTTTGTTGATCATAAATGACATTAAATTTATGTCACTTTATAGACTTTACATTGGTGAAATTTATGCATAATCCTGATTTTCCATCTATGGAGCTTTGCGTTTTGTTGCCTTAATATCTTAACATAGTTCGTACAGACTTACTTTCTGCTTGCTGGTCTTTGGCTTCTTTTACATTGTTTCAACCTATTCCAGGGAATTCTCAGAGACCTTCTCACATGTTTGACTTGGATGGCAAGTTTCTTCCACAAACTCTTATTTTCTTTGCTTTGTTTGACCTTCATGCTTTTCTTTTCTTCAGCCAACCCTCACCTTCAGCCTCTGTGAACACCAGTCCTCTCCCATGCACCCTGTTTAGATGCTTTTCTAAGTTGTGACTGCTGGTCTCTCTATCCATACACTCCATTTCTGTCCCAGTGGTCTTCTTCACCTGTGTTCCCACCCAGACATTCAACTGAGTGTGTTTTAATCACTACTCTTTATCTTCCCCTTAACTAGCCTTCCCTAGTCTCTTCTTTTGAGATTCCACTTTAAATAGAAAGAAAAATAAGGGTTGTCACCCTACCTGACATCAAGCACTGTCAAATTTTATAACTGCATATATCACACAAATCTGTTTTCTCCTCTTCACCTCTACAGCTGAGAATTTAGTTCAGCTTCATAGCTTTCCCTTCACCAATCTGAACTCAAGGTCACTCCATCCCCAGTTCTGACAGTACAGTCCGGCCTTTTCATGCAGATTCAACTCATTATTTCCTCAGAAAATCCAAGACTCCTACTTCTCTATGGAATAGAGCTCTCACAACTCAGCATTACATTCCTGAGTTTTCTGTTTGTAGCATGTACCTTTCAGCCTTCCAGGTTCAAATCTCACCACTTTGCTTCCTGTTTGTCACATTTCAGAATCACTAAAACTTGCCTTGTTCTCTGGTGTGCAATATCCAATGTTTCAAGTTCTTTCTTCTGCACATCGTATCTCCTCCTTTGGCTTCTTACTTGACCTCGTCATCCTCCGAATTGCTTTGAAAACACTTTCATTTCTGAAGTAAGTTTGCCATAATCACATTGCTTCATAAGTTAAGGCACTATATTTTAGGCTAGGACTTTAACTTGCATACACTTCTTACATCTGTATTTTATTTTTCTTTTTAATGTATTTGGTACAGGATCTTACTATGCAACTTGTACTCATAAGGATCTTCCTGTTTTCAGCCTCCCCAACACTGGGATTATAGGAATGAGCCACCACAAATGGCTGTTTTATTCTACCTTTGTGGCCAGATTAGCCTGCACTCTGAGCGTTGCCAGTGCCACATGTGGTGCCACGGATTGAACCACAGTCATTGTGCCTGCCTAAGATTGCCTTGAGGTGGTTTAGACAGCTGAGCTATCTGGGTGGTCCTTAAGTATGTTTCTTTTTTGTTTTCTTTTCTTTTTTCTTACTGTACTTGGTGGGCTGCCTGAACAGCTCAGCAAATTAAAGAATTTAATCCCTGGGCTTGCTGTGCCAGCTTAGGCCCTGGGGTGCTCTGATATGGCAACTGAGACTTGGGTGAGGTGACACATGCCTATAATCCCAGCAAATCCCACAAATCTAATCTAGTGGTAAGAGCCTTAATACACTGTACACTCTTTCCTGAAATATAAATAAATAAATAAATAAATAAATAAATAAATAAATAAATAAGTAAGTAAATAAATGTATTTAATTCAAGTCTGCAAGGTCTACAGTGCCTCACTGCGTAGATCCAACTCATAGTGACCCTCCTGTTTTCAGGCTTCCAAGCACTGGGATTGGAGGTGGGCGTCACCATACCCAGTCTGAATTGCCATCTCCTCTTGTCCTGGGGGTGGAGCTGGCACGGCAAGCTGGAGACTGAACCCTGGCTTTTGGGCTCTGCCTAAGCAGGTGCTTTAGTCCACTGAGCTATCTGGCTGGCCCTCGCCTGGTCCTTATGCCTGCATTGTTACAGTTATCGAATTGCACTGCAATTATCAGCTTAGGAAGCTTTTATTCATAATCTGATTTCACACTGTTTAGTTCAATATCTGTTATGGAGTGTATTTTGATAATTTTCAAGATATTGTGATTTCCTTGTGGTTGATGGTAGGCTTATCTTCCTTTATCTAATTTAGTACTTACTGCCTTAAATTTTACTTTGATTTTGATATTCCCAACCATACTGTTCTTTTTATTTTTATGCACTCTGAGGCTCTTTGCCTTTAAAGTGAGACAAGAAGCAATTTGATATTCAGTGTAACAATTTCTAATATTGATCTCATTTTAACTTACTAAATACTTTTGCTTTGTATGCTTTTTATAATTTAAGATTTTCTTTCCTTATCTTTTTTTCATTTTTAAGTGCAATTTGACATTTTCTTCCATCTTTAAATGATTTCATATTCTATCATTCAGTTTTGTATTTTTATTTTTTTATTTTTTTATTTTTTTCAGTTTTGTATTTTTAAAAAAACTTTATTTATCTATATTATGGCTGGCTCAGCCTGCCGTGGGAATGGGGCTGGCTCAGCATGTAGTGCCAAGTTTCGAACTGCAATCCCTGCATTTGCCTAAGCTTCCGTAGCAGGTGCTTTATACCACTGAGCTATCTCATTGGCCCTTAGTTTTGTATTTTTGACATTCATTGCAAAATAGCATATAATGTTTCCATCTGTATATATTATCACCTTTTAAACCAGAAAAAGTTATTTTTTTGAACTTGATAAGCCACTTTAACCCTATAGCCTCCATCATCTTAATTAATTTAGTTCTAATAATTTAAATTTTTTAAAAGTTATTTAGCAGTAATCACTCTTCATTTGTATATCAATAATAAGTTCTTTACTTACATGCAGAATCTTTAAATTATTGATGTTTTTCTGATAGTTACTACAATGTTTGGTTTAGTACCCACATCAATTAATGGAATAAATATGTTTGATACATTTTACACGTGCATTATGCTATTCTTATGGTATCAACTGTCATGTTTGAATTAAAATTACTCAATTTTAATATGCTGTATTTTATTATTTTTATACATTTCTATGTTATATAATATACATAATTGAAATTTATATTTCACAAGAAACTATTTGATTTTTTCTTAGAGGTACATAGAATATTGTTCATCATTTGTGGGTTTTTCTGATCACACACTAAATTGGATTCACTTTCTGGCTATCATGTATGAGGATCCAGTGTGCTGTTTCTAGTCACCTAGCTTTCAGCTCTGAAATGTGTACTCAGCCATGCCATTTATTTCTCTTTCAATGTTTTTATTATTGCACATTAAGCCTTATCCTCTGTTCTCAGAATTTTCAATTTCCTATATACCTTTTCCATATTTAATGTTTTTGGTCCTAAAATTTTCTTATTGTTTAATCTTAGATTTCTATAAGTAACACTTCAGAGTTTATGTTTCCTGACATTCTCAAATTTATAATCAGGCATTTCTATTATACCATCATCCTATACTTCTTTTGTAGGCCACTTTAATATATCAATCACTCCATGAAATTCACCATCTTCTACTTTTTGACAATCTGTGACTTTTTTCTTTCATTTTGTCTATTTTTCTTGAATTTTGTATCTTAATCTTCAACTTGTCCTTGTTTGAGTACAGCAAGTACAATTACCAAGATTTTTCATAATCTACCATTACATTAGGAATAATAATTTATTTTCAAGTAGATGATGTAAAACATTTCAAAGTTATTTATAAAGCAGTGTAATAAAATGTGGAACTGCAGTAAGTACTTTTAATGTGTATGAGATGATTCTTATAAGAAGTGAATATTCCTACAGACATAAATCAACTGGTTTGTATCTTAAAAAGTCAAGTAGCCAAAAATCACTCGGAAATTCTGCAAACTCACTAGTAATGGAAAAACTGCAAAGTAGAATGGAAAACTATTTACTTTCCTATCAAACTACAGTTGACTGAAAGAGCTACATATTAATTAGCCTCTTGAAAAACAAGCATTTTGTAGTGGTTATGTTTTGAAATTCCCTAATCTTATGAACTACAGATTTGGTAATGATATTCTATTTTTTAGAGCTGTTCTGTACTTTCTAGATTTTCTATAATCAAGCACAGAAAGGTGTAAATTTTATAGAATTTATAATAAATAATGAATAAATTCACAGGAAAGCAAAATAGATCATGTTAAATGGTTAGGGGACACATACTATGATAAATAATGATCTTAAAAAATAAAACTTAATCAGTGATTTTGAGAATTGTAAGATTTATCCTAAAGAGACAAAGAAGCACAAGCTGACTGGGAGGAGCTAACAATGATCCAGTGATGAAAAAGATTGTTATTTCCAAGACAATTGGTCAACCAACAAGCTGAACTATAAGGACTTCCTGTGGAGAAGCACCTCTCTCTCTCTTTGGTGAGAAATATGAACACTGTGATTGTTTATAAAATATAGTCATGTGTCACCTAATGATGGATACATTCTGAGGAATCCAGTGTTAGACAGTATGCTTTGAGTATGTCACGGAGTGTATTTACATAAGACTGAATGTTGCAACTTATGCAAACCAAAGGCCAAGTACTTTTGTATAAAATTTCTGTCCTTTCCCTAAATATTGTCTTGGAGAACATGATTGCAGTAGACAATGGCACGTAAACATCCATACCGAAAATCAGTATAACATAGTACTCTAACCTAAGAGTAAATTCTTTAGTGTGTGTTTTCATGAAGAGAAAAGTTGCCTTATGATAGTTGATAGCATTACTTCAAAGCAATTTGTGATAAAGTATGTTATTCCTGAAGTAGAGTGGATGGTGACTGAAAGATGTCACAACTGAAATAGCAAATGTTCAAAATAAAACATTCCTTAGCATAGCACACATATCATGAACAGATCAACATTAAAACACTATTGTAGACTTTGTTGCTGTAATTATGACCAGAACTAGAAACCAACCTGGCGGGTATTAGATGATTCCAACTCATCCTTCCCACCAATCCCTGTGTGCCTGAGGTGAGTTTAGCTTTTTCGATGGCCATGTATGCTGTACCTATTCAACCAGGATTCCAGTTCCTCTCGTGAACAACCACCATGATGATTCCAAGGAACGTGGAGTGCAAAGTGGGGCCTTTGGTGGGCTTCACACAGCATACCATGGTGACTTTTCTGGATATCTAGGGAAGCACAAAGGGCCTCTGTCTGCCTCCACTTCTCCAGTGGAGAGGAAGGCAGTGTGCAAAGGAAAGAGAAATAAAGCAGACACTGCCTCTAATTGTCATCTTTGTGTCACCTACATTCCCACTCTTTTAGTCATAGCTTCTTTCTTTCTTTCTTTCTTTCTTTCTTTCCTTCATTCCTTCCTTCTTCCTTCCTTCCTTCCTTCCTTCCTTCCTTCCTTCCTTCCTTCCTTTCTTTCTTTGCAAAGTAAGGACTGAAGAGTTGGCTGCTTTAGAACAGAATAGTATTTGCAAGGCTAAGGTTCCTCTAAGGAAAAAATGCCCAGAGTAACAGACAGCAGCTCTGCTTGGTGTCGAGACAAGTCTTTACATATCCTCCCCTTAAAATCAGAGTGATGCAGGGTGCGTGGCCTCAGCACCGCTGGGACAGTAATGATGCACTTCATTCTATTGTGCTAGTCACTGAGATAGGAGTGCTGAGAATAAATTATTTTTATTGTGTTACACAGTTCCTTCTCCAGTGATTTTGTGTATGTGTGTGTGTCTCTGAACTGCTCCGTTGTGAGGTCCTCCATCATAAACTATAACTGCTTTGCTCCTATGGATATGAGACCACTAAATTTTCGCGGAAAAATTTCTCTTTCCCCAGCCCTTGGCCTCCCATCTTCCTTTTGTGTGATTTCCACTCTGTCCTCTCACTTAAATTCTAGCCACAACGTCCTGGTTTGTGTGGTTGGTCTGCATATGGCTTGGATATGGTCTGTAATCATTCTCTCTGGCACTGTTTGTTCTGATAGTATGTTCAATATGCTATTAATCACTTCTTTTGTTTTCCACGAGTATGCTGATCATAAGGATCCAGAAAGATCTATCAGCAGTAGTGTGGGATATTTTTCAGAGCTAATGCTCATGTGCCCTGTGTGCTTTACACTATGTATTAAATGTATCTCCTTTAAGAGCTCTGTCTCTGCCTGACTCTCTGTCTCTTTCTGTCTCTCCCTGCCCTTCTGTCTGTCTGTGTCTGTCTCTGTCTCTGTCTCTGTCTCTGTCTGCCTCTATTTCTGTCCCTCTGTTGCTCCCTCCCTCCTTCCCACCTTCCTTTCTCTCTCTCTTGCTGTCAATTCCAAAAACTTTCACATTTTGTGTCAGGCAAGTACCATGCTTCTCACAAAAGTGAGGAGCTGTTGCTTATCTATGTGTTTTAAATTAAACAAAGAAAAAGAAAAGCCCACGGCAGCATTTATGAATAGACTATTTCAATCTTCTACCACTGGCTACATGATAATTCGAGCTGCTGCGGAGCTCAGGAAAGCCACTGCGAAAACTAATTGATATGCTTGAGAAAGTTCCTTCATGTGCTGTGGGGGAGCTTAGGGTCCTTCTGCTGCAGAACTGCAGCCTTGAAAGGGCACCCGTCAGTGTGGGTGAAGAGTTCCAGCAAGGTTTTCCCTCCTGTCATCCCCGCAGGACCTGTGGCCCTGCAGACCTGACTCATGCCAGTGATGGCTGCGACATTTATGGGCCAGGCTGCATGTCTTTTATAGAGAGACAATTATGGGATAGCGCTGAGGCAGGCCTGGGCCTCTGGGCACACGAGCTGTCATACCTACTGCTGAGGTTTGTGAATTAATGATCAGCTGCATTCAGCAGGTTGTACAACATTAACTTTAAATTGTCAGTTCCTCGGTGAGTGTCCAACAGTCAACGCTTTATGCCTTTCTTTTTTATTCTGGGCCTGAATTTTGAAGAATAAACAATTTTTAGGTAGCCGCTTAGAGTCCAAGCCAGAGGACTACAAATTTCTGCTTCTGCTCTGGTTTGCTATGGCGATGGCCCTTGGAGGAGGGGATGGAGTGCGGTCTACCCAACTTCACAGTGACTGAAATGGGAAAGACCTTGTTATTGTTCTGACTACAACTCCTTATTGCCTGGAGCTGGTGGGTCAGGTTCCCTGTCACTTCAGTGAATATTTACATAAATTTAGATAGTTCCATTTTTGGTATGGTGGTTGCAGTGGACCACCGGGGCAGCTCTCCTTGAAAGAGGAGCACCTGTCTCCATTTTGGCTGTGTCTGACCTTTTTTCTATGTATGGATGTGTACAGAGCTGGCTAGGGCTTTTCCTTATCCCTTCAGTTGGCTTGAAGCAATGCATATTGGTCTAACTGAGGTGCTGGTGGTGGTATTCTTTGGGGATGGCATGCATGTGTCCTTGGTTACCCCCACCTACTACTCTTTAATGTGAGCTGGGCTGAGACAGGATGAAGAGCCAATGTTCAACACTGTTGGCTGAGATAGAGCCTCAAGGTAGAGGCTACAACATCAGATACAATGTCCATTGTGTAAAGCAGGTTAGCCCTTGCATGTCCTCTGTGCACATTACAGAGATGCATGTAGACCACCTACCTACCAAGCCCAGCTCACAGCACTCACCTATGTCCTGCCATTCTCAGTCACTCATCCTCAAGCCACTCCTCCTTTATGACTGAATAAAACCTGAATTGAACCCTGAGTCTAGGCCTTTGTTCCAAATCGCCATCACGATGGCTGGACTTAGGACCCCTTGGCTCCCCATAACTATAAACATGCCGCAGTATCATTATTCCAGCCGTGGGTTGAACTGGAAGTGGTACATTACAATTTACTTGGCAGGATTCCAATAATGCATTGATGGGATTATATATATAAACTTCCCAGACCGAGAGGAGGACCAGATAGGGCCCTCTACAGTGGACATACAGCTTGGTTAATGTCATTGTTTTTAGTGGTGGTGGTTGTAGTGTGTATGCATGTGTGCGTGCATGCGTGCGTGCGTGTGTGTGTGTGTGTGTGTGTGTGTGTGTGTGTGTGTGTATAATAAGGAGGGTATGAGTATTTTCCTACTCCTGCTTAGCAGCATGTGCCAGAATAAAACTGGCCAGGTGGTTGGCCTCTTGATACTTCATGGCTTCCTTGAAAGCCTTGTACAAAACTTCTGGCAATTTTAGGTTTTATGTTCTTTTTTAAAGAAATAAGTTTTCTTAATATATTTAGTACAGGGTCTACAGGATAGACAGGATCTCACTACCCAGGTCAGACTCATGCTGATTCTCCTGTTTTCAGCCTCCCAAGCACAGGGATTACAGGTTCAGCCCCGCACACCCAGCCTCAAGTCTCAGTGTGCCATGGGGGTGGGGCTGGTAGGGCATCTCAGGGATCAGATCCTGGTCTGTGCATCTGCCCAAGCAGGAGCTCCAAGCTGCTGAGCTAACTGGCCAGCCCTGGTTTTTACGATCTTATGATACATCGTAATTTTCTACTCTCAAATTCTCAGCTTTTGTATTCTCAAATTTTTAGTCTACTGAATGAAGTTCTTGCTTTTTTTTTTTTTTTTTTTTTTTTTTTTTTTTTTTTTTTTTTTTTTTTTTTTTTTTTTTTTTTTTTTTTTTTTTTTTTTTTTTTTTTTTTTTTTTTTT
>PVJA010051647.1:0-12744 GCA_004027025.1 Myocastor coypus
TCATGAGAAGTGTGAGGCAGGTTGAGATCACAACGAAATAATGAGTGAAAAACAGAGTTTGGAGTCAGCAGAGAATGGATCCGATCTGAAGCAGTCATGTTGGTTGGCCATCAACATCCATGGTGGAGACTGTCGATCTAATACAGTGACCTAAAATTTTAGGAAGAACACTATATCTGGCCCTCATGTCAACAAGAAAGAGTGTCCTACCTGAGATGTCCAGTGAAACTCAGGGCTCTGACAAAGATATCTCAATGGGAGCCATGGACCCAGAGCCCTATCAATCTTCTTTGGTGGCAAGACAGCGCAGGTCAACTGTTGATGGATCCTTCTGCAGCAAGTTCTCCTGTGAGGTTAGGGAGTTAGATGACTTCCCCACTCTCGAGTGGACAGGGCACTTGCATGGCCAATGACCCTCAAGCTTATAGATGGGACCAGGTTCCAGTGGTGGCCACAGGTTGGGGCAGGCATTTTGCCTACACTTAGCATCACCCTAACAAGGTTCTGCTTTGATGAGAGCCCCAAGTATCACAGTGAAAAGCTGGCACTTATGCACAGTTATTTTTTGTCTCTATTATTGAAGATATGGAAAGCCAGATTAAGTAAATCTCCTTGTGAGGTTGGGGAACCAAGATTTGTCCATCAAGCTTAACAATATACTTTAGTATTAAAATTTAATCTAAATATTAAGTACCTTGTAATATAAAGTGTAACCAGGGAACTGTTTTTTCTTACCAACCATAGATGTTCTAGTAGTTAAAACCTTGTTATAACAGACAACAATACATAGCTTTATAGAGAAAATTGGACATCAATAGTCATACATAGGGGCTGGGGAGATAGCTCTGTGGCACAAGTGCCTGCCTGGCAAGTGTAAGGTCGTGAGTTTGAACCTCAGTCCTGAAAAAAAAAAAAAAAAAAAAGTCATACATAATAGTGCAGTATAACAGTCATGATGAAATTTCAGTGTTTAGCTAAGCAACTCTAAATGTAATGACACATACACAGAATATATATCATATAAGTTTTCGTTAGAAAATTATCATTTGGGGACTGGCAAGATAGTTCAGTGGTCTAAAGCACCTGCTTAGGACTGCTTAGACAACCACAGGGACTGTGGTTCAATCCCTGGCACCACGTGCTGTGCCAGCTCTACCCCCAGGGCAAGCTGAGCTGGCCATAATACAAAACAAACAAACAAACAAACAAAAAACATCTGATTGATGATCTCATGCTACCTTGACATGAATTTCTTATTACAAATTTCTGGAATATAAGAGAAAAATCATATGTTCAAATGTGAAAGTAAACATCAATGTAAACAATCTCAGTTTTATATTGTAGAATACTATATATTTAGAAGGCATGAATACATTTAACCCCATGATATTACTGATAAGAAATTGTCATTATTTTAGATCAAAATCATCTTGTATGAGAAAACTTTATTTTAATTATTTTCTGAAAAACTTTTTCTTTTAACCAATGACAAAATTATTAGATGTTTTCCAAGAGACTATGGAGATTATTGAGGCCTCTTTATTAGTGAACAAAGTTTTGCCACTTCTCTATTCACCAATTGAAGTTCTGTCAAATAATCTATCCCCACTGTAATGAATTTTGTTAAATTAGTTTAAATTTTTGATGACCTGTGAGTCAATCAATTTTTATGTTACTTAGACCAGCTGGTACCTCAGGAGAAAGCATGCTTTTAGTTCTATATCTCAAAGTTCAAACAGAGGAACAGCTATCTATAGAATGACATACCAACATATAAACAAATATACAGAACACAAGATTGAACATCTTTACAAAATCAGAGTGCACTCAAACATATTTCTGGCCAGACAAAATTATAATAGCCTTTTAAAATGTATAATTATAAAAGAGTAATCAAAACTTTTTTTAGTTTGGTTAGCAGAGATCTCTTGTAAGAATTTGAAAAACATAAAAACCTCTTATTTATAGTTACTATAGTTTGTCTTTAGGTCTAACACAGAGTAGCAAGTTTGAGTGGGAGCAACCAAACTGAGCAGGGCTTAGGGATTAGGCACAGTCTGGTGGGTGAACACTGACAGCTCACAAGTCCTGCAATTGTGAACTGGGAAGAAGGGTGTATTTAAGGGGAACTGGCATCCCATCAATATATCTGCCACAAGCAGCCTTTGAATGTTGAGCTTAATCCCTTTTTAGTTTTTATGCTCAATGGATATTGTCCCAAACAAACTGGCTTTACAAGTCCCATTAATTCCACTATTACTGGGGGGGGCACACAAGTGGAAAGACCTGGGAGATTTTTGTTTGCCCAGGCCTTTGGAAAACACTGAGCACTTTCGGGCTCATAAGTGGGGCTGTTGGCTGGGTAACTGTTGTCAGAACTGCATTGGACTCAAAAGACTAGTACTTTTCTTAGACTTTTCCCTAGATTGGCAGTTACAAATGTATGCCTGAAGATTCCTCTAGCTTTTGCACCTTTTGTTGGATGTCTGGAACTGACTGATAGGGACTGAACCGTAGGAAGACATTTTTTTATTCGGGTATAGGCTGAGGGAGGATTTAAGAATGTCTTAAGGCAAAGTGATGAGGGGAATCTAACTCTGAGGAGAGTGAGGAGATTGGGCAGCAGGTTGTGTTTACAGGGGAGGGGTGAAAGCTTAGGAGGTGTGGGTAAGGGGGGCAGCAGTGTGGAAAGAGCCAAAAGTATTTGAGGGAAGGGAATGAGCTGGAAACAGGAAAGGCTTTTGTGCGATTTCTGGCCATTTGCTGTTGTGGTAGCAGAAGTTTTAAGGGGTCGAACTTTAACTTTTTAGTTGTATGTTCTCCTAGAGACCAAGGCAGCCAAATTTATCAATCAAGGCACCCAAACAATGTGTGTTTTGGGGGCTGGGGATGAGTATTCCACATAATAGCTGAATCAAAGGTGAACCGAAAGGCTGGAGCAAGTACACAGACACAGAGATGTTCACCAGTCTAATGAACTTTCACTCAAAGGGAAGGGGAGCATCCCATTGTGGGCATGGAAAAATGAGAGAATACCTTGGGACAGGGGTACAAGGGGGAGTCCTGATGTGGGTGCTAGTTTATTGAAGAGAATGCAAGAAAAAAGGCAAGAACTCCCAGAATGAGAAGCAGCTCACCTGTGAGGACTGAACTGGATCAGCTTTGGATGCAGCTAGCAGTAGTAAGTGGCAGAGGCAGGAGTTACAAGAAAGTGGTTCATTGGTGAGAAAGCTCAAAATGGGGGCTGGGGGAGGCCCCCAGAGAGCTACATGGCTCACAAATCCAAGTCATGGCACCAAAATGTTAGATTTTTCTGCCTAGCGAAGGCATAGAAGTAAAAGAACGAATGAGAAGTGCTTTTATTGCCATTGAGGAGGACATGGAAAGAATTGATCACAGGGAGATGGAGAGGATCCTCTGACCCGAGACAGGAGGCTGGGATGTTATGGACTTATTCTAGGCACAGAGTTTGAGGGGCAGGCTTAATGGCATGTAGGGAGCTGACTGGGGGCTCCCTTGTGTGTGTGTGGGAAAGGTAAAATGAATCTATATTGAGAATTGGAGTGGGGAGTAGGGGGAAGTGGTCATTCAGAAGATAAGTTGTTGTTTTGGGGACTCAGCAATGTTCAATCAGGACCAAAGTAATTTAGCAATTTGTACACAGGCCAGAATATATCAGAGGGGAATTGAGAAAACTTGAGAGCACACTTTCCTAAGACCTGGAGAGGTCCTCGCTTTGCTCATGAGGACCATGACAAGTGACCAAAGAGGTCAGCATGGTTGGTCTTCCTGGCCAACACACCAGAAGCTGCAGCACGCAGAAACACTGAAATGACACCCAAGATTTCACAGCAGATTTGTTTATGTTGATGGCCCTTGAGTGGGATCATCCCTGGAATATCAGGCCCTGGTCGCTGGTGTCTAGGGCTTATATTGGATGAGCAAAAAGCAAGTATAGAGGCAGAAATCAACTCAGGGTTGGTCTATGCAATGTGAATCATAGTAGAAATCTATGCATTATGATGACCACCCCCTTTATAAGAAATAGGAACAACCTGATCCGGAACGGAAACTTTTACCCAAGCAACTAACAAACTTAAGTGTACTGGCTGGTGTAGGGGGTTGTTATTTTCTGCTACATTACAACCCCTGAGTTGTACACTTTTAAAAGGCAGGTTATATGCTGTGTTAATTGTACCTTAATTAAAAGCAGCAGCATAGAAAACTCTGAAAGGTAAAGAGAAGGTAGACTGGCCAGGGATCTTGGGTGGAGGCAGAAGGACATGATGGTGAGTTCTCTGGGTTGTTTCTTCCTTCATATGTCTTGGACCTTGAACTGAAAAACTGACAACCAAGAAATGCCAAAACCAAGATAAAGAAAGTGTCTACAGGGGTCTGTTCTTTCTAGTGGAAGGACCAGGTAAAGGAAAGCCTAGTGCTTCATATGAGTTTTCAAAGGAAAATGGAGTAGAGACACCCATCTGCTCTGGTTAGGATCAAAACTACTCCAAGCACACCCCCTATGCACCATGAAATGATAACTTGAATGGATTAATAAGTGTCTATCAGATTAGTAAAGCACAGTTTTATGTGTATCTGTAAACGCATATAGGACAGCAAGCTGAGAGGGAGAAACCCACCCCACTTTCAGGTGAACCAAACAATAGGCTTAGCCTGGATGAAACAAAAAGGGAAAAAAGAAGTATGCCCATTTTAGAAAAGCTTCAGCATTTCTGAGTGTGAACGTTCACTGCTTTTGCCTTTGCACAACCTCCAGTTTCTTTGGCTTTCCACTGCAGACTTGCACCAGTGGCTGTCCAGGGAGCTTCCAGGCGTTTGATTTTAGAATGATGCTGCATGTTTATTGCTTCACGTTCTGAGGGTTCCACCCTCTTGGACTGAGAAGCTGCTGGATCCTCTAGCACTGCACCATGCAGCCAGCCACTGTAAGTTCTTCTGCCTGTAATCCCACTGGTGGCCAATGCCTCTGCTCCTGCAAGCCCACCTGATTATCACCCTCATATATCATTATGCATATATTTTCTATCAGTTCTGTTCTTCTGATATACCCACTTCCCAACATGATGCCAGTAAAGCCCACAAAGAAGCCTGGGTTTTACTCCTACTCAGCAGTACCTACAAATCTTCCTCTCTTTGGTGCGTGGCATTAGAGGAGGTCTCATCAGTAATGAAGACCTTCACCATCACCAAACAGGGAGGAAGCCAACCCACCATGGCACTGGTTAGAACATCTGAGGGGTTCCAATGCATGCCCCTGCTCAGCAGTGCTAAGAGCCCTCCCTCTGGATCAGCCCACTCCAACTTCTGCTTGAGCCAAGTGGTGGTGAGGTAGCACTTCCCTTCTCCTGCATATGGTGTCAAAAGGTCAGATAAAGAGAAGACTAAATTAATGGGCTGGATTATAGCTCAATGGCTCAGCCCTTGCCTGGCAAGAGCAAGGTCTTGAGTTCCATTCCCACTACTACTACTACTACTAGTAGTAGTAGTAATAATAATATCCAGTCTTCTTGTATAATAGGAAAGCATCCTACTTTTTACAAAAAATTTCCTCATTAGAGGATCATGTGATCTCAAGCTGAATGAAAAAAAGATAAATTAAAAGACTAATAAGTATATTAGATTGATAGTACATTAAGAAATCAAACTCACTTATGCACTGTCTACTGGAAACTCAAAGAATAGAAAAAAATCATAACATATCTGTGAAATAACAACAAAAATAACTACATGAATGTGTAAAATAGCATGTGAGGAAAGAAAATTATAGGAAGAGACATGTATTTGTGTTGAAAAAAAAGATTAAGTCACCAAGAAGATGTAGCAACCCTAAATGTGTCTGCAACAAACTACTGTTCTGCAAAGTCTGTGGAGTGAAAATTGAAGTTAAGGTTGTACAGAAAACTAGACAAATCCATAGACCTAGTGGATTACTCCATATTTCTCTTTCAGTAAGGGACAAAACATGGAGGGCAAAATCAAGGATGTAAAAAAGGCTATGAAATGACCTTGAACAATGTTTTCCACCAGTAAGATCTAATTAATATTTATAGAATTCCTCCTTTGAAGCACTCTGGCAATAGGCTGAAAGCAAGGGCTATATGATGGGAGAAAATAGTTGCAAATCATGTCTCTAAGAAGAGGCTACATCTAGATTCCAGAACTTTGAACTTTCAAAGATCAAACAACTCAAAACCAAACAATGTAATCAGAAAGATGGGCAAAAATTTCATAGATGTATCTATTGAGAAAGTGTCAGGTTAGCGCATGCAAGGATACTCAACATCACTGGCCGCTATTATCTCTACACACCTATGAAAATAAATAGAAAAGTAATAAAACTCTGCACACTGGCCTGGAAGTAGAGTAACAGAATCAGTTGCACATTGTTGGTTGGAATATTAAAATGGTATTACCACTCTGGGAAAACTTTGTCAGTTTCTTTTCTTTTTCTTTTTCTTTTTTTTTTTTTTTCTTTTGTCTTTTTGAGACAGGGTCTTGCTGTACAGTTCAGGCTGGCCTTGAGCTCACTTTTGTAGCCCAGGCTGGTCTCGAACTTGCACTGATCCTCTTGCCTCAGCTTCCCAAGTGCTGGGATTACAGGTGTGCGCCACCATGCCCGGCGAAAGGTTTGTCAGTTTCTAACAAAAACTGCCCACAATCATATGCCCCAGTAATTGCCCACCTGGAAGCTCATTTCAGAGAAATAAACATTTATGCTCACACAAAATAATATGTACACAAATGTCAAGAGCAACATTATTTATATAATAAAAAACTGGACACAATACAGATGTCCTTCAGTGGGTGAAGGGCTCACTGAACTATGTATGTCCATGCCATGGAATTCTGTGCAGCAATAAATAGTAAGCACAGGGGCCCGGCAGGATGGCTCAGTGGTGTAAAGCGCCTGCTTAGGAAAGCTTGGGCGGCTGCAGAGACTGCGATTTGATCCCCGGCACCACATGCTGCACCAGCCCTGCCCTCAGGGCAGGCTGAGCTAGTCATGAAAATGAATAAACAACCAAACAAAAGTTCTGAAACAAGAAAAAAAAATAATTAAAAAAATAGTAAGCACAGCAACTTGATTAAGACTTCAGAAAATTAAGCTTAGAGAGAAACAAATTTCAAAAAGTCCTATAAGTTTGTGTGCTGTATGATTCCATTTATGTAACACCTATGAAATGACAAAACTATGGAAGTGGAGAATAGATTAGTGGTTGTGGGAGGGAGGAGGGTGCACCTGTGAACAGTGATGTGAAGGATCTTTGCCCTGAGGGAAATGTGCCACGCCTTGCTGTCTCTGTGCGGGTGTCCTGGTGTGGGCAGCACGTTATGGATCTGCACAGCAATACTACTGAGTCACAGCATAAAGGATGGGTAGTATCTCTCTGTGTGCTTTTTCATAACTGTCCATCTGATTTTTTTTTCAAAACTAAAAAGGCGAATTCAAAAGGATATGGTCTGGTCTTGTACAGTACAGTCCAAATTTGATAAGCCCAATAAAAAGGGCACCTTTAAAAACACTGAGATGAGAAATGAAAAAAAGGTTTTGGTAATAATTCTGAGCAATTTTGATGGCTTTTAAATGGTTTTAAAAAGCCAAAAGATCTTTTCACATGCAGCCACCCCCCTCTAAGACTCAGGCAGGAAACTCTTGCTTGTTGTTCAGTACTCTGCAATGTGTTCATTTCATTGTTTTTCATTAGTAGCAAAGTAACTGATATATAAACCGTGTGTCACGGTTTGGGGGCTTTTGTAAGGTGAACAATATAGTACAGGACATGTTTTATAGTAGTATTTTATAATGAATCTCCCAAGAATCACATAGTACAAGTGCAAGCAATCTATCCACACACTAAATACTAACACATAGAGCTGAAGGCCTGGAGCTCATAACAATGCCTCCCACAAGTCCAGTGGAGGCCTACAGCCCACAACGAAGTCTCGTGCAGACCTGCTTCATGGATATGTGTTAGAAAGGCCCAACTGTCAGTGGTGGAAGCTAAGAAGTCAATGTCAGTGGGATGAAGGATCTATGCTAGCTAATCTGAGGGACCTGAACTGGAGTTAGGAAGGAATGCTCAAGGTAAGCACCAGAGCTCCCCAAAAAATACTACAGCCATTTTCAGCAACAGGGAGGTCCCAAGTTCCTCCAGTGACGAGGAAAGCAGAATTCCCATCAGGAAACCCAATGCGACCAGCTTCATGAGGCTGAGCAGTGCACCATCTTCTCTGGAGCCAGGAATTGATGCTCAAGATGAGGACCCAGGCTTCTCCAAAGTTCCTCAGGAAAGCCAGGATGACAAGATCCTCCAGCATAACAACCCAAGAGAACTAGCAGCTTCCAACAACTCCACCAGGTTCTTCAAACAGCATCCCTAACAGCCTTTTAGCAGTTGCTCCTGTTCTGCCTCTGTGCTGCTGGCAACGACCCTTAGCTGGGCCCCCCATATCCAGCACCACTCTAACTTAATTCAGCTGGGTATAGTAAGTTGACCACCTGTTAGCAGTTACTACACTATGCATGTATTTTATAAAAAGCCTTAAATACTCAGAGCTAGACATCTTCTGAGAGTACTCCAGTCATGAAAAGAAACCTACCTCCTTCCAACAGGTTTTAAGGGACTCCTTAGGACAGAATTTTAAGTCTAGCTATTCAGCCTGCTAGCATATATCTCTTGTAAAGACCATCAAAGGCAACCGTCTCATTTATTCCACTCCCTAAACATCTTACACCTGCACTTGGTCCCATGGTTACTAAAATGAGTCAGCTTTCTTCTTTTCTTTCCAATTAAAAGCCATGTTAAAATTGCATACTCTGGGGCAGCCCATAATGACAGAGAAATTGTGTCTTGGGTTCAAAATGGGGTAAGGTTGGTCTCTGATCTAATTAACTTTTATTTTCCTGGTTTTAATTCTATCTTAGTTACTTTTCTCATCGCTGACACCCAAATACCTGACACCTAAAGCTAACGGAGGAAACTATTTGGCTCACAAGTGGCAGAGGTCCTAGTCCATAATCTGTTGGCTCCAAGGCAGGTGTCACATGGCAGAGGGACAACCACTCATGGCAGTGGAAGACAGGAACAGCAATAAGAGACCATAATACTGTCTTTCTGCCCCTTTTATTTTACTGAAACTAGTGAGATTAGGGTGGTGCCAAACCAATCAGTGGACTGATTTAGTAATCACACACCCTTTATCCTAGTATCCCACATTCTAGATTCAGCCATCTCCAAAAGCACCCCACCTATAACCATATAAGACTTTGCAGGACATCTAAATGTAGACCATAACATGTATCCTCAGTAACAATTGCAGATTTCTGCAGTCTATGTCATCATTTTACTGCCTAATTTATATTTGTTAAAAATACCAACATCTTGAGATAAATTGTTAAATCTCAGAATGGCTTCTGGCCCATATTTCTTTATGACTCTGAAGGCAGCTACTGGGGTAAAACATTGAAATATTGATGTCACAGTTCTGACAGGCAGGAATATTTGTCCACTATAGTCATGAACTTTTCATAGGCAGTCTTCCAAGTGCTGCCTGAAACTCAGAACAGTAAAAACAGAGTGAAAAGCATATAGCACATTGCAAACTTAATATAAATTAAATAAACAAAAATCCGTGAGCCCCTTTCTTTATCCTCACAGTTAGAATGCTCTTTTCTTAAAAATGTCTTTAGGACAGGATCTATAGGGTCCACAGGGTCTCACTACATAGATCAGACTTGTAGTGATTCTCCTGTTTTCAGCCTCCCAAGCGCTGGGATTACTGGCACATGCCACCATGCCCAATCTTAATTGACATCTCAGTGCACCCTGGGGGAGAGCCAGCATGGCATGCTAGGGATTGAACCCCAATCACTGCACTCTGCCTAAGCAGCCAGGGTAGTCCACTGAGCTATCTGGCCAGCCCAGAATATTCTTTATTTGACAGTAGTCAAGCAGTCTATTATGGAGTTAATATTTCTCTTTGCTCACAAATGTAATTTTAAATAAATAGTAAATTTGTAAAAACGGTTCCCAGATAATTCACAATATTTCCTGCATTTATACTTTTCAGCATGACTGTAGCATGTATATGAGCATGTATATAACATATGTGCACATACATATGTGACTATGTCATGTTGAACAGTTGGTGATGCAGTTATGATCCCTGAAAGTCTTTATTCACAACCACTACTCTAGGATGTCTAACACATACAGAAATTCAACTGCATTTATTGGCAAGATAAGTTGAACATTAAGCATTACCTCACATGCCCTGATGCCTCAGTAAGTGCTTATTGGATATATTGCACAGTAAAATGCATCAGCATAGGAAATAATTTCTATGTTCATTAAGAATTCATTAAAAATATGAACCAGAAAGTCCCATATTATTTATCTCAAATGTAACTCTTTGTAAACTCTGACACAGAGACCAGGTTTCTGCTGACACACTCTTACACGAGGCCTATCCCCAAGTCAAGTACATAAGTTACGATAAATATCTATGGAAAATGAGTAAGCCGACCGAGTCCCAGCCGGTAGCACAGGCCACGCGTCCGCCGCGGGTAAGCTGCCTGCGCCCCTCTGCCCGGCCTCTGCGCTCCTGCGACTAACTTCCTGTTCCAGTCCCACCGAGTGCCAGCCGGTAGCACAGGCCGCGCGTCTGCCGCGGTCCAACCTCCAGCACCGAACCCATCAAACATCTTGTCTGGCAAGCGATCTGTCCACGAGCCTACCAGGACTACTCAATCCCAAAGCTCCACCTCCACCTACAGACCACGTCCGCCGGGATTCACAGAAGCTAGCAGCCAGAGCTCCAGCACAGAGTCAGGAACCTCTGTAGAGGAACCAGCTTGGAGTCTCCAGACCAAACGCCCATAGACACAGCATAACGCCACCAAAGTGCAGAGGCCACTTCCATACAAAATGATAACAACAAGGAGTAGGAGGCAATCTCAGGGCCCGTGCCCACCCAAACCAAATACAGAAGACACTATCACGAAAGAAAATAGGAACCATACAGGTGAAACCTCTGAATTGGTAACATCTGAGGCAGACACACAAGTGCAGAAATTTATAGAGCAACTGAGATCAGAGATAACATCTGAAGTGAAAAAAGAAATACATGAAGTGGAAAAACGGCTGGAGAAACGTATAGAGGACATTAGAGCAGAAATAATATCTAAAGTTGACAAAGACATGCCTAAATCAAAAGCATCCCAAGTAGGGGAACAACTACAGAAAAGTACAAAGGAGAACAGAACAGAAATAATCTCTGTATTAGAGTGAGAAAGGATAACCATAATGACAGACTTCAATATTATTAAAGAAGACATCAATAAAAAATTAGAGGAGAATAGAAAAATGATGGACTCCCTGACGGAGCAATATAGGAAAGACATAGATTGCATGAAACAGTTTCAAAGAGATATACAAGAAAATAAAACCTCGATCACAAGTTGGCAGAGGCGAATGAACGAAAATGAAGATAGAGTTTTGAACCTTGAAGACACAGTTGCAGCCAATGAAAGAGTAAGAAAGGATCTTTTAAAAACAATCAGAATGCAGGAAAAAATAATTCTTCATCTGCAAGGCAATGCGAAAATGAACAACGTGAGATTAATGGGAATCAATGAGAAAGAAGGAGTCAATATAAATGATATAAAAAGAATATGGGCAGAAGTAATAGCAGAAAACTTCCGAAATTTGAGAAAACAATCAGACATTCAGGTAACTGAAGCCTACAGAACACCAAATAACATCAACCCAACTAAAAACTCGCCAAGACATATAATAGTCAAGATACCAGAAATCCAGCTGAAGAATAATATACTAAAAGCTGCTAGAGAAAAGAAACAGATCACATTTAAAGGAAAACCCATCCGAATAACAGCAGATTTCTCTTCACAAACCATGAAGTCAAGAAGAGCATGGAGCAGAGTGCTTCAAGTCCTCCGTGAAAACAATTTTCAGCCCAGACTATTGTACCCGGCAAAACTCTCCTTCAAGTATGAGGGAGAAGTGAAATATTTCCATGACAAAGAACAACTAAAGAATTTCATGACATCAAAACCAGTGCTACATAATATTCTAACAAATATTTTAGAAAGGGACCAAAATGACCCGAATCCAACAAATGAGAACAGAAAGATCCCACCAAACAGAGTAACCAACTAAAAATAGGAGGAAAAATTGGTAAACACTAGCGAATAAGAGTCATGTCAGTCATAAGTCAATACATTTCAATTATAACCATCAAAGTAAATGGACTCAATTCTCCAATTAAAAGAAAGAGATTTGCAGAGTGGATAAGGAAACAGAGCCCAATAATATGCTGCATACAAGAAACACATTTAACCCGTAAAGAAACTCATAGGCTTAAAGTTAAAGGTTGGAAAACAATACTACATGCTCCAGCACCTCAAAAAAAAGCAGGGGTAGCAATCCTCTTTACAGACAGTCTAAACTTCAAACCAACACTGATCCAACGAAACAGAGAAGGCCACTACATACTGGTTAGGTGAAAAATTCATGATGAAGAGGTAACACTCATAAATATGTATGCACCCAACATGGGAGCAGCAAGCTATATAAAACAAACCTTAATGGACCTGAAAAGTCTCATATCCAATACTACAATCTTAACAGGAGACCTCAACACTCCCTTATCCGAAAAAGATAGGTCAAGCAAACAAAAAATCAGCAAAGAAGTGGCAGAACT
>PVJA010051648.1:0-12749 GCA_004027025.1 Myocastor coypus
CACACACACACACACACACACAAACACACACACACACACACACACTAGTCGGCCCACACCAAAGCAGCTGCAACTTTTCTTCACGGTGTTTTCCACACACTCCTGAGTGGACTCAGATGCAGGGCCCTGTCCATAGAAGCTGATGATGCCACTCTGCAGACGCGAATGGCCCAGAGAACTCAGAAGTCTGACGTCACCTCAGTACTCACAGGAGGTCTGGAACTCTGCTGCGGGGCCCGACCAGAGTCCTCTCCGCAGAATTTCAGTCTCGAGGCACTGGGGGAGTCATCTTGACTGAGACTCTCTGGGCGGCAGAGCTTGGAGAGACTTTGCTGCTTTAGCGACTCCGAGCAGCCGTGCCAACAGCACAGGGAGACAGTACGCTCTCTCACGTGGGGTGGGGGCCCTCCTGCATGGACCCTGGGTGCAGCTCTGTCTCACGACTCCTCCTCGATGAGTTGTTCTGTGCTGGCTCTCCTTCAGCCTGTGGGGGTGACTCCAGATGAAGGACTTGAGTCCTTCTCCTTGCTTCAAGTCTCCGTGACACTGGCCACACTGTTGAGCTTCTCTAAGTCCTCTGCATATCACGCGATCTGTCACACACACAGGCACCTGTGCACTGTGCCAAGAGCTGCCCGGTGTGTGGCCAGCCCCAGACGCCGACCTGGCTGTGCCAGCGAGGCTTTCCTGCAGCTCTTCGCTGTCACCTGCTATTGTCCCTAGCCCTGCCCTGGAACCCCTGGTGTACCCAGAACTTGGCATAGACTCCGGCACCTGCACCTACGTGGTCCTGCCCCGGGCCAGGCAGAGGACCCTGGCACTGCTCTTACAGCTCGGCTTACGAATGTTGTCCGGGTGGCTGTCCAGGGTTATGGGTGGGAACACTGATGCTGTGTTTACTGTCCACAGCCTTGGCGGCTGGTCTTTCAGAGTCCAGGTCCCCCGGGAAGAACAAGACAGGAATGCAAACTCCTCGAAACCAAGAACTCTGGCAAAGGTAATAGCGCTTTTCTTCTTCTTCTCCCTGTTTTAGAAAGTTCCCGAGAAGCTGAAAGTTTACATGTAAGCTGAGGTCAGTGACACAGGCCTGTAGTCCTTAGTCTTGACACTTCAGGAGGCTGAGGCAGGAAGATGGGAAATTTGAGCGATTTCAGACAACTTAGCAATCAGCAAGGCCCTGTCTCAAACTAGCAAGTCTGGGATGCAGCCGGGTGTGAGGCTGTGGGTTCCATCGCCAGTAACAACAGCAGCAGCAGCAGCAGCAACAGCAATATCCAAACACATTTCTGAGCACGGAGTCGAGGGAAGGGATCAGATTCAACCCCAGTTGGGAGAGAAAACCGAATTATTTTCCCTTCAATACTTCAGAAATATTGAATCGATAGCCTCCAACATCACAAGCTTCACTGGTGGCACACTGCAATTGCAAAACCTTTGATTGTATATGTATCTGCTTCCTCTTAGTCCAAAGAGAAGTATATTCTTTCCTTTTTTTTTTCTTTCTTTTTTCTATGCAACATCAATAGGGAGGTGGGTCATGCCCACACACTGCACTCTATAGAATGATTGTGAGGACAATATGCAATATGTTAACTTTCAAAGAAAAGAAGGGGGAAAAGAAAAAAAGAAAGTAATGTGGATTTAGAAAGGCTAATGTTTAATTGTTTGATCAATCTTATATACCTATATGTATTAATCTAAACTGATCTGATGATGAAAATACGTAATATAACCATTGTTAAATTTAAACAATAAAAAATAGAAAAAAATACTTCAGAAATAGAACCAACGGATTACTATTTTTGTTCTGTTTTTGTCAGAACAGGACTCCACCAACAAGATCTGAAGCTAGCGAGAATATCGTCCATTGCTAAACATCTCCATAGTTGCATTAACTAGAAATGCCACTGTTGTCCCTGGTGGCCAAGGAGTGTTTTTCGTAGAAGCTTGGATTCCTCACTTGAAAGGAGGCTGGGTGGCAAGGAGACAGGACTGTTCGTAGGGCCCCTGCGCAGGGCTATCCTGCCAGTCAGGAAATTTCCTCATGGTACTGCCCTGAGGAGGGAGGGAGGGACGGGGCTGCAGGGCTGGGGGGAGGGAGCCTTCTGCAGCCTGCAGGGGTGCAGATGTGGTGAACAACCAGCTTTGCTGTGGAAAGAAAGCAGTACAACTTGAAAAGCAGGGGCAGAGCAGAAAACATCAAAGCTTCCGGTTGTCACCTCTGGGGGAACAGCGCAGTGTGCTGGGCAGGAAGCGAGGTGGGTCCACCCGGAAAGCATGAAGGCGAGCCGGGCTCAGGGAATCACTGTAGGAGCACCCACCCGTGGCCCTCCCCTTCCTGAGCTTGAGGTGATGTATCTGCTAGCAAGCTGTCACAGAGATGGAGATGCAGGGACTCCCCCAGAGCCTGGGGAGGCCTTGCTGCTCTGTAGCAGGATATCTATGGCCCCAGGGAGCTTGGGGACATTGAGCAGGATGAGGACCTGCATATTCAGAGCTTTACTCAGCGGCTAGAGGTTCTTAACAGGCCCTTCCCTTGATAATCCCCGATGAAAACCTTCCCACTCACACTCACCATTTAATCCCAGAAGAAAATTCTAAATCACGGGGGTGGAGGCTTGGAGATCTCCCCTTCAGCTGGGGCCTGTTCCAATAGCTCTTCCTTTCAAAGCAACAGACTTATAGCTCAGCATGAAAATGTCGCCATTCATACCTGGCCGAAAAGCTACTCAAGGGGCTTCGTACGTTGGACCTTATCACGCACCATGACTGAAGCTGACCCGAGCTGTGGGAGGGACCTGCCTGTTCCCTTGAAGCCCACGGGGGCTTCCCAGTCTCGGCGCCTCCACAGCTTCTTCCTCCGCGGCAGGCGGCCGGCTTTGCTCCGAGCTGCTGCAGCCTGGGTCTGTCTCCGGTTCTGGGGGTGCCTTCTGGACTTTTCCTGGTGTCCGATGTCTTTTGCCAGGAGCAGGTGTGCCAGTGTGCTGTGTGTGGACCTCAGGGCAGTGAGGATCCTCTGGGGATCTGAGGAACCTGATGCCACAGTGAGGTGTAAAGGGCAGTGCCCGCTGGAGGCTGGCAGGGACTGGCATTCCATCAAATGACTGCATTAACCTTTCAATAAATAAGGACCGGCCGGCCATTCCTTTCTGCCTACAGGCTATATTCACAGGACACTGGTGGTAGAATTTTCATAGTCCTTCTACAGAAAAAAATGGGAAATTTGCATGTGAAGATGCATAACATATGATTCGTTATGCTGTAAAATAACGGGAACTCAGCTTTTCCTTGAGCTATTTCGCTCCCATCTTGAGTGTTTAGCTTACTGAATCAACACATCCTTCCGAGCATGTATACTTTGCTCACGTGGCCCCGCCCCTTGGGCGCATGCGCTGTGCTCCGCCCTCGACTTCGTTCTCCGTGCGCGCTTCCTCCGTGGCTTCCTGCTCCCCTGCTCGCTAGCTCCTTCCCTGGGAGCCATTACTCACGGCTCTGGAGAGGAAAGGTGTTTTTGAAGGTAGCGCACTGTGGTCCTGAAAGGAGATGAACTTCCTGTTTCGCTCATTGGACTTCATCACCTAAGGACCAGCAGGGAAAGCAGGCCCAAGACTGCTTCCCAGAACACAGGGCGGTTGTAGAAAAGCGCCCTTCGCAGGGTAAAGAAACGAGAGGAAGGCCTTCCTCTGAGGGTGCTGCATGCAGATTTTAAGATCACCATGAAGCACGCACAGCCTACTTCAAAGGTTTCCAGGGCCACTGTCGTAGGAGGGCTAACGGGCAGAAGATGGGTGAGGAGGCGTGAGAGCCTTCTGAGCTGGGCGCCTGGTGCATTGGCGCTGGCCACGTGCTGCCGAAGGGGCCCTGAGCCTCTAGCAGCCAGGTCAGCCAGCAGCGCCCACGGCTCACGGGGCTACCCAGGCTGCAGTGTCTAGTGTCCTGCTGGCGGATGTGCCTCCGCTACTGGGCCCCGGCAGAGCGGCCAGCTTCTCACCCGCAAAGCCCTATCCTGCCACGTGTATCCAGTCTCATAGCCCTCCGCGGTGCGTGCGTGAGGAGGCTGCTATCAGCGGGCTTCTTGGCAGAGGACCGAGAAGGAACTGTCCCTGGTGCAGGTTCCCAAGTCCTGCTCTGCTCTGGGTTCCTGTTGGTGCGGGTTGCTCTCCTCACATTAAACACTGGGATTTGGGGAACTTCAGGGAGGAGGGAGCAGCGCCCCGCAAGCTGCAGGCCTTTCGGTCCCAGAAGGTCTGTGACGCCACCCTCCTCTCGAGGTCCCAAACCCTGAATCTTTGTTCTGAAGTTGACTCTTGTGACTGTCTGCCCGGATGTCCGAAACCCAGGTTTACGGGTCACAAGGTCTATTTCTGGAGTTGACAACATGACCAGGCCAGCTGGTAGGGCTCGCCAGGGTAGTCGCTGCCTACAGCAGTGTGGTGTTAGCAGCTACCTCTGAATTCGCCCAGTGCACATGTGTCAGCTACTTGTGCCTCTGAGAAGCGACGGCCCCCCTTTCCAGGGTTGGTCACAATAAGGCACCCTCTGACCCTCTCACCCTGTCAGCTATCACTTGCCACAGTGTGGCTGCACAGCAGAGCACATGAGTGTGGGCAGTGTTGCTGCACACACACACACACACACACACACACACACACACACACACAGCTCAGCACTCTGCCGGGTTCTGCAGCTCCAGGCCAGCCTGAGGGGCCTCGGCTGCTGAAGAGTTTCTGGAGCTACAAGATGCAAGTGAGGATTTTATCCTAACAGGACCCGAGGGGTCTGTTGCATGTCCAGAGGCCACAGGCACAGGGGTCAGAGAGGAGAGACAGAGCGAGAAAAGGGGGAGGGGGAAAAAGGGGAATGAGAGGAGAAGGGGAGAAAGAAGGAGGGGGACACAGAGGGGAGCAGAGGGCCCCATGCGATGGCCAGGCTTCTTTCAGGGAGGTTTAACTGGTGGTTTTAAATCAAGAAGTACAAGTTTCAGAAGGTCACCCTGAGAGACAGGCCCTTTGCACGTCTACCTGGTCCTTGTGGGGTTTGCGGGGGACAGGGTGGGTCCCGCAGGCTCTACCTCCCTGACGTACCCAGGCCAGGCAGCATTGGGGTGCAGGTGAGAGCCGGAAGCCACGTCAGCTTGCCAGAGCCCTGCTTCTGGTCTGAGAGGGCCAGGGTGGCTCAGAGTGGGCGCCCAGGAATGAGAGGCCAGAGGAATTCACAGCAGGTTGCGCTTATGCTATGTCCTGACCTCGGCAGAGAGGCCCCGCCCACACCCTTGGTGACGTTAGAGGCCCAGGCAGGACCTCAGGGACCTTGTCAAAGCCCTGCCAGCTTCGTACTGCAAGGGCCAAAGTGAGTCTTGTGACAGCACCCAGAGTCAGACAAGAGGGCATGGAGTCATGGCAGAGCACATGAGTGTGGGCACGGGAGGGCTAGGGCCAGAGAGCTGTCAAGAGTTGAGCCCTGGGCCCTGGCAGGGGAGGGTGAAGAAGAGTGAGGCGGAAAGGGTGACGCCTGGTCCCCCAGCCTCCTGCTGCCCCGAAGCCCACCTCCCTTCCTGCGTGGCACTGTCCTGTGTCATCGTACGCTGGAAAGAAGTCATCCTGCTTTAAAAACAAAGATTAAAACAAAGATTAAAACAAAGATTAAACCAGTAAAGCAAAACAATACAAAATTTAAGTTCCTCTGGTCCTCAGGATGCTTCACTGCTTTTTTCCCTGGTGGTATATGCCTGTAATGTGAGAATTTGGGAGGCTGAGGCAGGAGGATTCCCATGAGTTCAACAACAATCTGATCTGTATAGTGAGTGGATTTAAGGCCAGCTTGAACTGCACAGTGAGGCCTTCTCTCACAAAAACTGTAAAACAATGTACTAATAAAAACAAAAGCAGAAGGTAGTGGGCTGGGGAGATAGCTCAGCAGAATAAGCACCTGCCTGACAAGTGCAGGGTCCTGAGTTAAGTCCCTGGTACTGCAAAAAACAAACGGACAAAAAAAAAAAAAAAAAAAAAAAAAAAAAAAAAAAAAAAAAAAAAAAAAAAAAAAAAGAAAAAAAGAAAAAAACCAGAAGGTAGAGGGTCTCGGTTGGAGATTCCAGCTTGCAGAAGTTATCCTGTCCCTGGTCTTCAGCAGGACGCGGGCCAGGGGCTTGCGGAGGTGGGCCTCCTGTACAGGCCTGTCTGAGGGCTGTGGTGGTGGCCAGGGTAACCTGAGGAGCAGCCACAGGACAGCTGTGGGAAGGAGCCGCTAGCACCGCCTTGGGCCAGGAGCCCCGGCCTCCTTCTGCGGTGGGTGGGACTGGAGCCTGGTCAGTTCAGAGCAAACGTCACCCCTGGAGGAACTTAGGTTTACACTACTTTCAATTTGCTGTTGTTACGGCAGCGTGGGGTTCGCCTAGTCCCACTCTGGGTCTCTCCCGAGGCCCGAAGCCCATCCCTCCCTGTGGCAGCTCACAAGAGGACTAGCCGGGATTGCTCTATGAACTTAACATGTTGGAGCAAAGCAGGTGGAACTGTGGAAGGCGCTGGGGTCCATTTCCTGAACGGCTCCATGAAGTGGGCGGGGGTAGACTGGGAGCGCGCTCTCTTGGATCAGCAGCGTCCCGCATCCCTGATCACAGAACAGCTGGCCCAGAGCCGGTCGAGAGCAGAGGCTGCGGCCCCGGGTTCTCACCTCGCGTGACCTTTGGTGAAAACGCGGAGCAGGGGCAGCTTGCGGGAGGGGCACTCACCCTGTGGGAGGATCTTCCCTTGGAAATATGGTGCTGGGCGGGGAAGAGAGTGCTTCGGTGGGCTGAGTGAGACCCCGCTGCTCCCTTTGCCTCTCCGTATTTCTGGAGGACGCTTGGCCACTCCCGGACTCAGCACTGAAGCGCAGAGGCGTTGCCCTGCAGGCAGAGATGGTTTGATTGGCGTCCTCATGGCTTGTCACTCCAACCTCAGCGACACCCTGTCTTCCTCTCTTCCTGCCTCCGTCGCCTCTCTGCTCGCTAGGAGGGGTGCAACATTATTCTCCACGCACAGCAAACGTTCGGTTCGATTTCTTTTGAGAAATAACATTCCACGTTCCATTATTAATTTGCAAGTAATTTTTTTCTTCTTCTGATCATCTTCCACGGTTTTAATTTGCAGGTCAAATTTCATTAGCTCACCAACCGAGAAAGAGAAAAAAACCAAACAACAACAATAGCAACAAGAACACTGACAAGCTTCGGTTCCCTGTTCCCTCTGAGACTATAATTACAGCGCAACGTTCACATTTGTTCTGGGGGAAAAATTAATCTATTTTTAGCTGTAAATTATATGCTGGAGATAAATATAAAATTAGCAGACAGGAATTGGCTCCGTGTCGGCCAGCCTGGAGTGCCCAGCTCAGGCACTGCGGATGCTAGCTGACACCTGCGGGCCGTTAACTCCTGTCTCCTTTCTAGGTCTGGTACAACCAGAAGAGCTTCCACTCCCTGCCTGCCTACCTGAATCACCTGAACAACCTCATTCTGTGGCGCCACTTGCCGCCCGGCGCGGACTGGAGACAATACGGTAAGGTTGTTTTTCATGCAGCATGGTCGGCTGCTTGGGAAACAACTTTTTTAAAATTTTTATTTATTCATTGTTGGGGCCCGGTGGGATGGCTCAGTGGTCTAGAGCGCCTACTTGGGAAAGCTTGGGCGGTTTCAGGGACTGTGGTTCGATCCCCAGCACCACATGCTGCGCCAGCCCTGCCCTCGGAGCGGGCTGAGCCAGCCATACAAATGAGTGAATAAACAAACAAAGGTTATTTATTCATTGTTTTAATGAAAGAGGCAGAAAGCGGTTTTGAGTAGGAAAAGGAAGCGCAAAGGAAAAGCTGCTGCTGGACTCCAGCCTGTGAACGGAGACAGGCCGGGCCGTGGGCGCTTCCTGCATCTCTGTTCCCTGCGTCTGCGCCCCAGCAGCTGGCTGGCCTACTGCGCATCCCGACCTTGCTGCTTTAGGAGAGGGTGGGCGGTCAGGTGGAGCACGCCTAGCAGAAGCAGGGGCGAATCCCGGTCCTAAGGACGCTGCCTTGGGGACTTCTGCGAAGGCGATCGCGGATCCCAGGGACCATTGCCGTGGCCCTGCTGCGGGCGCCTCCGCCCGTCTATCAGCCGTGCTGATCGATGGTTGAACACCAGCGTTTTCTTATTTTGGTAAATGGCCCAGGTCCATTTCTGCGATTCCGAGTTAATTTATCGGTTTGAGGGAACTTTTATTTGCTCTACTTGCATGGGCAAGTTATAATTTATCGAGCTATTTTTTTGAAAGAGTGAAACAGGAAATATTAATAGACCATATCCATCATAATTTATTCACAAAGTACGTTTGTTGGAGCTGTAGTTTATAGGCAAATCAGTGCTAAATGTGGTGCCTCGGTTCACACACTGAATTCTTTATGTGATTCTGGTCACAAACTGAGTTGGATCAGAAGCAAATCGGGTCTGCCCACAAGGTCAGCGCTGAGCCTGACTGCCGAATTGGAGCCGGGTCTCATGCGACTCGGGCTGCACCCAGCCCTGTGGAGGCCCTAAGCGGGCGCGCCGCGGCGCCTCTGTGAATCCTCTGATTCACCTGCGCTTTACGCGAATGTTAACTTGGGCTGTCTGTATTTCAGCGGTTCTCAACCTTGCCAATGCCGTGACCCCGCAATACAGTTCCTCATGTTGCGGTGATCCCAAACCAAAAAAATAATTTTGGTGGCTACCTCAAAACTGTAATTTTGCTACAGTTATGATTTGAAATGTAATAAATAACGTTTTCTGATGGCTTTAGGGGACCCCCGCCGGGGTCGTGGCCCATAGGTTGAGAACCGCTGCATTTGCTTTCTCTTTCTGACGAATTTTTCTTTTTAGTGCCATGGATTTGAACTCATAGCCTCGCAGGGGTTAGGCAAGAGCTCTACCGCTGACCTACCCCCCTTTTGCCAGTTTTTAAAAGAAATTCATTTTGTGGCACCAGAATAATTTTACAGTGATAATGGGTGGCATAAAACCTTTAAAATGCGACTGATTAAGGGAGATATAAAGAGGTATAAAGCCGTACAGAGCAGCGGTGGGGCAGTGATGTGGAGTAAGGGTCCAAAATGCGCCAGGGTTCCATGAGATATTTACGGTCCTCTGTCTTACTTAATTTTTGTATTGGCTTTGCAAGATCCGTAACATTTGCTTGCCTCACTGATTAGAAAGTAGATATTCAGACAGGTCAAGGGCGGCCTGTCTCCTGTTCCCCTTGGAAGTTAGCCTTGACGCCAAGAGTGGATTCTAAATTCCAGCAGGAGCCCGGCTTTTCTGCTGAACTGCAGCGCGATTCCTTGGGCCTCCAGCAGGGGGAGACATGTGCAGCCAGGAAGCCCTGCTAGATAGGTTTTTACTTGTCCAGTGCCTGGTGGGCGTGGCACCCTGGACTTCGCGCTTGCTAAGCAAGCGCTCTACTGCCGAGCTACAGCCCCAGCCCTAGCGCCACAGGGAACCCCCGTGCACGCGTTCAGATGGGGAGTCCAGTTCCGACTTGTTTGGAAAGTGGAATACAGGGAGGTAATTGCTGATCTCGTTAGAGAGATTGGCGGAAGGCCTGCTCTGTGGACCGCGACCAACAGGATGAGAAGTGCGGCCTTCGACCGTTGGGGGCCAGTCTTTCCAAGTGCTGGAGAGCCCAGGGTGTGGCTACAGAGAGGGTGACTTGGAAGCCGTAGCTGCAGGAGGGAGGGCTGGTCCCAAGGTAGCGGCCCGTCGGCCTGACGGCTATCAGAGTTTAGAGCTAACCAGGGCCAGGCCCAGGTGAGCGTGGGAAGCAGTGACGAAGGTCAGGCAGATGGAGGAAAGGTCACATGCTGGAGATGAGGACAGAAGGGGACCTAAGATTCTAAAATGCGCCTCAGCCTTTCCTGTTAAAAGACTTCCTGTTGAGAGCTGGTGACTTTGTAGAAATGTCCCCTCGGAAGAGTTCTGTTTAAGGCAGGGCTCAGGCGGCCCACACAGGGCCAGAGGTGGCAGCTCTGTCCAGCCACAGAAGTGACCATGTGCAGGAGGGGTCAGCATGCCGCAGAGAAGTCAGCAGCTGAGGCAGGGGTGGCCTGAACCCTCACCTCAGCGCAGTGCAGCAGAGAGACACAGGAGGGGACAGTGGGGGACAGGGATGGAGGGTGGCATTGCAGCCCTGGGGGAGGCTCGGCCCCAGGCAGGGAGCGGGGAGAAGCGGAGCCCTCTGGGGTCTCCAGGTAGAGGAGACCCAGGGGCCTGGCTGGGTCCTCAGGGCAGCGGGGAGAGTAGTGGGAATGGAAAGGAGGAAACTGTGCGTGCGTGCGTGCGTGCGTGCGTGTGTGTGTGTGTGTGTGTGTGTAACAGTGCAAAGCAGGCTGATGAGGAAGTCACTGGGTGTCCTAGGGTGTGCTGGTGCAGAGGGAGACCCCGAGGGACAGGGCTGCTCTGGGTGCTTCTGAGCTTCCCGTCACCTGCCGTAGCTGAGGGACACTGTCACAAGCTGGTCATGTACTCAGGATGCAGGGACATGAACCCCCACCTGCAGGACAGAGCATCACAGAGTTTGGCTCACAGGAGAAACCCGAAGTGCAAGTAGTCACAGGAGGGTTGGGGAGCTAGCTCAGTGGCCTGAGCACCTGCCTGGCAAGTGCTAGGACCTGGGTTCGATCCCTGGCACTGCATCCCATGCCGGCCCCACAACCAGGCATGGTGGCGCCTGCCTGTAACCCCAGTGCTGGAGGGGGTGAGACAAGCATCACTATGAGTCTGAGCTGACAGTGAGACCCTGTATCAAAACCAAATACAAGCACAAAGAAACAATGAGAAGGGCCACAGGACAGGCCTTGAGAGGAAAGGAGGGAGGGCGCTGGATCTCACAGAGGAAGAGGATCCAGAGATGAAGGGGCAGGTGAGGAGGGAGAGGAGAGACGATGAAGCAGAGAGCCTCGGTGTGCGGTGTTCACACGTGGGCTCCGCACGGGAGCATCACTCCCCACCACAGTCATGGCCCAAGCACAAAGAAGAAAGAGGGACAATGACAGAGCATCTCGGACTCACTCGGGGGAGGGGCAACAAGGCTTGATAAGTGTGCAGGAAATGAAATTGGTGCTTACTCATTTTTGGAAAAGATCATAAGGGGATCTGAGTGTAGGGGTGCACTCCTGTGGTCTCGGCGCTTGGAGAGGCGGAGGCAGGATGACCATGCAGTTGAGTCCAGTGTGGTTCAGCTTAGTGACCTGGTTAGGAAGATCCGTCAAAATAAAAATAAAGAAGGGCCAGGGGTGTAGTTCAGCGCAGAGGCCCGAGGCTCAAGCCCCAGCACCAGATACACAGAAACAGTTTAGGGCTGATCAATTCTTTGGAGCACGGACATCCAGTTTAAAGTTGGGTGCGGTTTCTTCTACATCTCCTCTTCTCAGGTTTTATTAGAGGACAGATGATGACCCTGGGAGATAAACTGAGGTTAACGGTATAAAACATGAAGTGTAGAGATTTGAGGTGAAATTTAACAGGGCAGACAATACCTTAAGGTTTTATGAGGACTCAAACAAGTGTCTTCCTTTCCAACAGCCAGCAACTGATTATTAGGAAGACAGATTGTTCTGCTTTCCAGGAACCTGTCCGAGGGGCTGGCTCCTCCCGTGCGCCCAAGTCCTGCTTCGCCTCCGCTGTCTCTGCCGTGCAGGTGCTGTCTCTCCCAGTGCTCAGTAGCATCCATTTCTGCTTCTGCTTCCGCCCACCTCTTCCCCGTCCCTGTCCTGTGGCCTAGCCATCACTGGGCACCTCCTGCCCGGTCCGCCTCCCCTTGGGTGCGCAGCAGCTGCTGTCCCCGTGTGGGAGCAAGTGACAGTGATGTGCCTGGGCAGAGCCTTCCCCCTTCCCACAGGGAGACTTCAAGGGCAGCCAGAGTGGCAGAGCCATGGTACAGTGAGGCTCGGATGTCCAAGGCCGGGGAGCTCAGGCCCCCATTACCCAGAGACTTAAAGTGAGCAGCTAAAAGCTATTTGTGGGAGCTCTGCAATTTAGTTGGAGATCTCTAGCAATGAAACAGGAAATTCTAGGAGTTTGCCTAGCGCTTTTGCTCGGTCTTGTTACCAGCCCCTTCCTATGCGGGGTGGCGTGGTCTACGGCACATGGGGAACAAATGTCACTCCGTGTGAACGGAGCTGGCAGGGTGCTGGGGCTCTGACCCACCTATTCAGAGCTGTGAAGGCGCAGATCTCGGCTGGGAGAAGCCAGCAAGCAGCAAGCAGCAGGTGTGGCCCGGGACAGTGGCAAGGGGCCCTCAGCCCAGCAACGCTGGGGGGCAGGCAAGAGTGAGCTGAAGGAGGGTTGAGACCCGCAAGCATGGCCAGAAAATAAGCCAGGAACTACTTTGGAGACAGCGATATGCAAAGTAACAACCCTGCTGATGCCTGTTGCTGTGTTTAGTGAAATTCTGTATCACTTCTAATGTTTTGTTTGTTTCTATCTTTTATTCTCTCTAAAAAATAAAAAAAAAGGAAAAAAAAATATTCAAAAGGACAGGCACATCTCCATGAGCTCCCCAGCATGCTCCTTGCTGTCCTGAATGGACCCAAACGCTTCCTTGGGGGGCGGGGGTGGTGCACACCTGTCACCCCAGCACTCGGAGGCTGAGGCGGGTGGAGCCTTGTAAGCTGGAGACCAGCCTGGGCTCCAGAGCGAGCTCAAGGCCGGCCTGGGCTGCATAGGGAGACCGTGCCTCAGAATACACTGCCCCCCCCCCCCAAAAAAAAAA
>PVJA010051649.1:0-12747 GCA_004027025.1 Myocastor coypus
CTCTCTTGGTACCAAATTCTGTCTTAGTTACTTTTCACTTGTTGCTGAGACAAATACCCGACACTCAAAATGAAGGAAGGAAAGGTTTATTTAGCTTACAGTTACTGGAGGTTTCAGTTCATATTCAGCTGGCCCAAGGCTGAGAGGAGCAGAGCAGAGAGAATCCAGTTCATGGCGGTGGAACAGCAACAAAATGGTGACAGAGGCAACCAGTCAATCAGGGCAGCAGAGCAGCAGCAACAGCTTGATGACGGTAGCTTTAAGAAAAACAAATGTTCCTTTAAAAAAGAAAGGTATTTGGATCTAGCAGTACAGCAGGGCACTGTCCCCAAGCGGCTGGCTGTGTGGGTTCATGCAGTTCCAGCAGGCAGGCAGCTTTAATTACTTCTTGGAACACAGCAAGAGGTGGCCTCTGGAACTGGTTGTGACAGCCAGGTATACCTTCCAGAAAGGGGAGGGGGTTCTCTAGCCATGCCGACTCTCTGCCTGTGGAAACGCTGGCTCCAATTCACAGGTATCAAATATTTGCCTAGCTGTTCAACATTTCTTCAAATAATATACTCACAACGAATTCATATCTAGACTCAACGTCTTTATCTCTCGCAGGCCTCCCTCCTGGATTAGCTGTCTTGTCTATTCTGGGAGAAAGTTATCCTACATTCTAAAAATAGACCCCAGAGCCTGGACACTGGCAGGCATCATCAGTGATGGCTTTATTTATTTATCCTGAGAGTTGTCCTCTGGAGACGGCTGTATCCTCACCTGGGGACACACTCATCAAACAGCTGGTGGTGGGTGCTCAGGTGCGTGGAGGAGCCGGGTCCTCCTGAGCAACCTGTGATGTCTACTGCCCTCCAAGAGAAGTTGTGCTCTGGGCCCAAGGATTCCCCTTGACCTTTTGAGGAGTGGGCAACCTCTCACATCAGAGGCAAGGACCTCTCCTCTCCATCAATGGCTTCTCTTCTTCCTTGGTGGTAGAAGCCCACGATGTTTCTGTACCATCAGGATCCAGTAGGAAGAAAAACACTCTTTACGAATGGGAACCCCAGAAAGAGAGCCAGAACTCTGACTCTAATAGCAGCAACACTGTTTCCATCCTAGGGACGCTGGGACAAGCCAAGAGTTGTTCCCTGAGGCTGGAGGTCAGGACAGGTAAAAGAGCACAGAACAGGAATGGTGACCTCTGGAGGAAGAGCTACCCCACTATACATTCTACACTTCACCCAGGGTCCTGCCAGGGCCCCCAGAATCAGGCTCATGCCAACGGCAGAGGGAAGCACACACAGGAGGTCCATCTGCAAGGGAGGTGTGCAGAGCAGGTGGAGAAGAGGCAAGGGGTGTATAGGGCAGAGAGGGGCCTGCTGCCCCATCTCTCGAAGCCTCGCTACCCTCCTAGCCTTTCTGCCTGTCTCCTTGTGCCATCGCTGTCTCTTTCTTGACCCCTGTCCTGCCATCTCCTGGACACCTTTCTCTTTGCGTTAAGCTATAGGTCTCCTACCCACTTCTCCATGCTGCAGGTGTGTGTGTGTGTGTGTGTGTATGTGTGTGTGTGTGTGTGTGTGTGTGATTCACTTTCCCAAGGGATCCAGTTGCCCAGTTGCAGCGGGGTCCTGAAGGACTCTCTGCTGTCATCGTCATCGTTGGCGGCCACCGTGAGAAGATGGGGAACACAAGAACCCTGGGGACAGCTTCGTTTGACTGCCTCCTTTTCCTCCTCTGAACTGTTCCAGGTGAAGTGGGCAGGATTATGCTCTTTTCACTACTATAAGGATTTCGTTAGATCCACTCCCTCTTCTTCCTCTCCTTGCTGTGGGTTGGAATGAGCCAGTTTAGTTCCCTGGTCCCTGCGGCCCTTCTTCACAGCTCACAGTCCAGCTGGTACAGAAGCGAACCACCCACTGACCCAGGTCTATATCCAGCAATAAAGGCTCAGTCTCTGTTAGAGTAGAGGAGGTGCCTTGGGGCACAGTGAAGAAACCCACCCAAGCCTCAGTTTCTCCTCTCAAACAGTGTTGAGAATTCCCACCTCATGGGACTGCCTATGTGTAACACCAGCTCCCAGAGCCTTGTCATATTGTGAAGTGGCAAGGTCTTTGGTGGTTTCTACTTTCCCAGCACCCACAAAGCATCCAGTCTTTGGAGGCTGGGGGTACAGACCTGAGATATCAGGAAGAGCTCAGCTCTCTCTCTCTCAGGCTCTGTCACCAGCACTGGTTTTCCACGGAAGGAAACAGTGCCCAGAATGAATATCATCTCAAGTCTACTTGTGAGGGAACCAACCCCTGGTACCAGCTATCCCCACAGGTCCAAGAAAACCCTGTTCCCCTCATCACAGATGACATATACAGCTAATGCAAAATGAGCGTTCGTGTTATTTTTGCTTATTTTTAAGTCCAGTGGGTACATTGTGGCTGATCGCAGCTCTGACATTTTTCTTCCCTCATTAAAAAGGATGCCCCTGGTGAGTTACCTGGGCTGGGCTCAAAGCAGAAAATAAATATCGCTGGCATCCACTTTCCTGCTTTCTCTCAGTGTAATTAGGGAAAAGGCACCCGGAGAAGAGCAAAAGAACGCGGGCTGGTAGGCACTGTTCGCAAGAACTTCCAGCCTCTAAAGTGGTCCTGGGTTTCCCTTCTAAAAATGCCCTTTCATACCTGTTCTGTGGGAGGCTCCAAAATACTTTTTTTCCTTTCCACCATGGCTTTTTCACCCTTTATCTATCCCTCATCCCAGCTAGAGTGGACAGTCCCATGCTTTCTTTTTTTTTTTTCAAGGCACTCTGCTTTATTTGTTTTTTTTTTTAGGAGTGTGTTATGGTTTGTGTCTAGTTGTCCCACAAAGCCTCATCCAGTCATGGGTAGACTTTTAGAGTTTGTGATTAACTCATGATCCCCTGGGATTGTGGGTGTGAGTGCTGCTGAGATTATGGGCGTGCTACACCCAGCCTGGGGTGGCAGCCCTAACGCAGCACGGGGGAGACAGACTCGCTTTCTGTTGCCGTTGCTGCCACTTCTCCTCCCTTTTGCTCCCTGCTCTTTGCCACTGCCATGAACGGCTGCCCTCTGCCTTGTGCCATTCTGCCTTGGTGTCAGCCAAGTATGGCCTGAAGCCTCCACTGACTATGAGCTAAGTAAACCTTTCCTTCCTTCATTTTGGGTGGTATTTTGTCTCAGCAAAGAAAGAAGAATAACTGAGACAGGGAGTCACCCTTCCCTGGCAGACCATAAGACCTGTAGGGTAGTAACCTGTGCCACGGTGGGGATAGGGTGGGAGGGCATTAATCAGGATGGGCCAATGGGAGGATAAACTGCCATTCTTCAGCCACTATGATTGGCTCATGGTGATAAGCTACACTTTCAGAAGGCATCCCAGGACTTGGTGCAAAGCACTTACTGAGATTCTCTACTCCCTTGAAGTCTCAGAGCCTGGAGTCAGGGTCACCTTTGACATCACCAGGGAGAACTTGTCTAAGAAAGAAACCAACTCTGGAACAGCTGGGCCTTTGTGGCAACCTGAGTCCTGATGGCATTGCTTGGCCCCAGGCTCCTGAAATGTTCAGAAGGACATTGCCATTCATAGCTCATCTAGGTATCTCTCCAAGGGTACTATGGATGCTCTACTCACTCCATTTCCATCATGCCCAGTACTGTTTTAGGAGGGACAGATTTTGGGCATCTTTGGCACAGTGGTCCTGGAGCCTACTTGGTTCTCAGCTTTCATGGACTGGACAGGTCACAGTTCTTCAGGTCCAGGGCATTCTGCTAGAGGTAGATGGACTAACTGGACCTGGTCCTCTTATTTCATGCCCTAATCTTCTGTTTTACTGCCACGAACAACCCATATGTGGTACAAGAGGCTTAGGGGAGCCTATGGGGCTTTCTCCAGGCCCTTGCAGCTGGTTGCAGAAGCCTGTGCACCCACAGCCCATCACAGCTGGGCTGACCTGCTTGTATTGGGACCATCCTTGCCATCTCCAGACTGGACTTTCAGCCTTCATGTTTGGAAAGAATCCTAAGTATCACACCCAGGGTTCTTTGCCATCTTAAGGTCCTCTACCTCTGCTTAGAGCTCTCTTTCATTTCATTGCCTTGCCCCTTTTCCTTCCAAGACTTTCAAGCACAATCATCAAACTAAGAGCATCTATTAGGCACTGATTGTGTATACCACAAACAGAGCAATAGCACACATAGCTGCGATGGCTGTTCTATACAAAGGTATCCTGCTCTTTTCTTTCTAGAAATTATCTTTAATATTTTTGTTTGTTTGCTTTTTTTTCTTTTTGTAATGGAGATCAAACTCAAGACCTTGTGCTTGCCAGGCAGGCACTCATGCTGCTGAGCTATCTCCCCAGTCCAGTATTTGTTTGTTTGTTGCACTCACCACTGTGTCTTCATGGCCATCATGACAGTCTTCATCAGCTCTCCAAAGACAGAAGCTTTGACCAATTTCTCCCTTAAGTATGCTAGCGTGTAGCGCACAGTTTGGCACACATTGGGCCCTCAACAAGCATTTGTGGCATGACTAGACAGGTAGGTGAGTGTGCCAGGGCCTGCCCCGGGGAGCTGAAGGAATCCGAACATTACCCACCCTGACAATTGCCCCATATTGTTGGGCACAAGACTGGGCTCCATGGTTGGCAAATAATGAATGCTCACTGTCACCCATAGGTGATGGCTTGGATGGTATAATGTCACAGTGCCTCATGTGCAACTTCCTATTTCAGACCAGGGGCTGATGGGAGATGGGCAGGGTACCCAAGTGGATGATTTGGTGCCAACCCAGCATGACTCTATCCAACAGAGGAGAGACATGGTTATCCTGAGGGCCCACTTCATTTGTCCCTGGGTCACCACTGGACTCTGATCTTCAAGGCCTGGGACCTGAGACTCTGGAGGTGTCAGGTCTTCGTGGCTCTAACTCTGGCCGTCCTACTTATTACTGAATGGCATGGTTAAGTCCCTTAACCTCTCCAGGTTTGCTTCTGTGCCTGAGAGATGGGTACCCTGATGTCCTTGCAGGCTGAAGAGCTCGGGAACACTTGGGCTAATGAAAGCACTGCTAAGTCATCTGTGTGGCTGCCTCCCTCCTGTGCAGCTCCTTGCCTGGATGCGCGCAGGCAGCCGCAGCCATTGCCTGGGTCCATGCAGCCGCAGCCATTGCCTGGGTCCATGCAGGTTGTGCATGGCACACCCTGCTCGCCCAGCCCTGAGCCTCATGCACTCGTGATGTTCACCTGAGTACCCGCTGCAAGCCGTGTGAAAACAGTAAGAAAGAAGCTAGGCAACACCTGTAGAAATAGCAAAGCACTTGGTGAATGAAGTCCTCCAGTCTTCCATCACTGCTCCTGCCGCTGTCCTTGCCCGCTGACAGGGAGGAGGGGCTTTGCTTTTCCTCAGGGACCAGCCAGCCCAGAAGAGGAGGCTGCAGATGCAGGATTAATCATATCCTCAGATGCTCACACATGCTGCTCCTTCCCCTCATCTAAGAGCACAGCCCTTCCGTTAGCAGCTCATCTTAGCCTGGCTCTGGTGGAGCCTGAGCTGGCAGGGGCTCCCCATGTTTCCTCTGTCCCTCTGTGCCACCAGCAGATGGGGAACTAGCAATGTGTGGGCACAACTTCACTCCTTTCACCTGGAGACTCAGCCCAGAAATGCAGGGCCGGCTCAGAATTCGAGGTGCACCATAAGGGCTTCCTTAGCGGGCGCTATGGCCAGGGGTGGAGTCTCACAGGGCCCCGGTGCAGCCAAAGCTGGAGCTGAGAAGAAGGCTCCAGTTTTAATCTGATAATTCTCTTGTCCCATTTCCCAGAATAAAACTGGCCTAGTCTGCCATCTTTCCAGATAGAGTAGTTCCTGTGGAAGCGGAAATAGCTCATATTCAAAGTACTAGATGCCTGATATTTGGTGTTTGTATATAGGAAACCTTGGCCTGAAAACCACAATGTTATTCAGATGTTAACTGAAATTTATAACTTTGTCAGTATTTTATTTTTATCACCTGAATTTTCAAGTTACTGTAAATATTACATTTAGTACTTTTCAAAAAAATGTATTTGGTTGTTGCAGAGTCTGACTATGTAGCTTGGACTCATGGTGATCCTCTTGCTTTCAGTCTCCCCAGCGCTGGGATTACAGGTGTGTGCCACTATGCTTATCAGGACTCTGGCCTGCTCAGCAAGCCCTGAGTGTGGGGCTGTGGTGCCAGGGATTGAACTGAATGCCTGAGCTTGCCTAAGTGTGCTCTCTAGATAGCTGAGCTATCTCATCAGCCCCTACATTCAGTTCTTTAACAAAGTTCAGTTTTCATTTTATATTTTTATTTTTGGTACTAGGAATCAAATTATGACCTCTTGCTTGCCTGCTGGGCTGGCTGCTTCCCTCCACAGCCTCACACCCCTGGCAGTGCCCAGAAGGACCACACTTCTGTTCCGTGTCCTGTCAGTGACGGAGCCACGGGCCTCAGGGCAGGTGTCCTATTCTAACGACTAAGTGTGGATGATGACCTGCTCCCTGGAGGATGGGTGAGAGCTGGTGGCCTGCAATTTGCAAGTCAGGCCTCAGTTTTCTGGAGAAAGGGGCTCTTTGGGTGCTCTGGCTCCTGCCCCACAAACAAATGTAGCTGAACAAGGTAATGAAAGTCGTCACTTGGAAATGTCTTTTGGCCAAAGACTGCAGGGGCACAGGGAATACAAGAGGGGGGGGGGTGGCCAGGAGGTTGGATAAGCTGAGGCCCAGCTCCACCCCGACAATCAGCAGCAGCTACGAGCAAGTGACAGCGCTGGCGGCCGCCAAGAAACTTTCCCTGCTTCTCCCTCCCAGAGAGCTTTCGAAGAGCTTTATTTTCTTGCCAGTTGGCTAAGAAGCAAAAAAAGGAACAATAGATTCAAGCTGAAATAATTTGCATTTATGATGAACACAAGGAATATCTACCTTGCAGTTTCCTAAAAAAGAAAAATTAAACCTCATTTTTAATTAACTGATAAACTATTAATCAAATTTTTGCAATGTTAGGTGACACATTATTCATTTAGATAGAATGACTGTGAACTTAAACTAATCAAATCTGATTTGCCCACATAGGCTTGATTGAAATACATTTTAACTAGCATATACAAAGAGAAAATCTTGGATTTCTTACCTAATCTTCAGAGTATACTGCTGAGTTAATAAGGGCAGTTTTTTTTTTTTAAATGAGACCACCATTTCTTCATCTGCATATCAAAATCAAGAGGAACTTAATTGCAAAACACATATTCCTGAAATCTAATCATTACACTGCTTTAGGGTATTTTATTGAAGCATGTTAAATTATGGACAGAATATTAATGACGGAGCTAATCAAACCCAATTAGTCACTTCTAACAATAGTCACATAAATATACAAGTCAGGTACTAAAGTACTGTAGATATGATGTAAAACTGTTAAAATATTAAATGTATGGGATATTTTTAAATATTCATGGAGGATTTAAAGCCAAAATTGTTGGATGAGTCATTTTAAAGAACTCAAGTTAGGCAAATGTCCTGTAATATTTGACTGGAATTTGCAAGTTTCTATTCACTGTTCAGGTAAATTCTAATCTAGGAGATTAGTGAGCCTATAATCAATCAATCAGCAAATTTTAATAAAATGACTTATCATATTCATGACCCTGTTTTTCACTCTTGCAAACAGAGATTTTTCCAGTCTTTTGTTTTCTGACTTCTTCAAGGCCCTTTGGAAAGGCAGGCCTGGGTGTACAGGCTGCAGAGAAGATGACAGATTGGTGGATGAAGTGGGCCGGGCCAGATCTGCTGTCCAAGGTGCCTCCCGCTTTCTGCCCAGCTTCCTGCGCAAAGCACCGGAAGATAAGGCGAGAACTGTGGCCTGGGCACCTCTTCCTCCTCTTTTTCTTCTTCCTCCTCCTCCTCCTCTCTCTCCCCCTTCACCTCCTCCCAAGTCTGAAGTTGCAGAAGAGGGACCCAAAGGGCTCACCCTTGGCATCTGAGGTGGAAGATTCCAGGCCTGGGAGCCAGCAGATGGTTCCAGATCTGGCTTCCCAGTCCCAGTAGAGCCACTCCTACTCCTTTTGAAGCCAGTCACCCCTTGTAGTCTCAGACCACAGCACCCGCACAACCACCATGCCTGGCAGTTTCACCAGGGAGTCAGCTGCCAGGACCCTTCACAACCGAGGAAGCTCTCAGAGCTCACAGCTCGCTTTCCTGGCCGCAGTCCGACACAGGCATCCAGTCTGAATCTCCTCCCACTTGCCCCCTGCACTGCTCTGTTCATCCGTGTGAGGAAGCTCAGCTCTGGGACACAGAAGGCTGGCGGCCTCGGGCCCTACCTTGGATACACACCTCACATGGGGCACCAGAGCAATTGAGGACACCGTGTCACCTACCCACCTATCCACCCATCCTTTGATCACTTCAACATTTACAGATGTGAATCTACTCCCAGCACCTCCTATCTTCTCCCTGAGCCTGGGGAGCACACAGTGAAGCAGACCAGATATATGTCTCCTGCTTCACCCAGGGATGAATCTGGTGTCCTGCTTGCTTGTTATTTACACTGCTGAGGATCACACTCAGGGTCTTACCCATATCACACAAGCACTCTATGCTGAGTTTCACCCCCAGCTCCCTCTTTTTAATTTTTTTTGTTGACAAGTAATAATTGTACATATTTATAGGGGTGTAAGATGTTTTAATATGTGTATACGTTGCATAGTAATTAAATCAGGTTAATTAGCATAACCATTTCCTTAAACATGTATCTTAATTTTATTTATTTGTTTGTTGTAGTGAGAATATTCAAGATCTTTTTGCTGGGCATGTCACATTTGCCTGTAGTCTTATCTACCTGGGAGAGTGAAGCAGGAGGATTTCTTGAGCCCAGGAGTGCAGGGCCAACCTGGGCAACAGGAAGACCCTATCTCTAAAAAAATTTCTTAATTAAAAATAAGCAAACAATTTTACTTTTTTAAAAGAATTTTATTATTTTTTTTCTTGTTTCAGAACTTTTATTTGTTTATTTATTTATTTTTATGGCTGACTCAGCCTGCCCTGAGGGCAGGGCTGGCGCAGCATGTGGTGCCAGGGATCGAACTGCGGTCCCTGCAGCTGCCCAAGCTTTCCTAAGCAGGGGCTTTAGACCACTGAGCCATCCTGCTGGGCCCCAAGCAAACAATTTTAAAATTCTCTTTCTTCTAGCTACTTTGAAAGAGGTACTCGATTTTTGTCAATTGTAGCTACTGCTGTGCAAAACAGCAACTTCTTTTCGCCATCCAACTATAACATACTTATTGATCGTCTCCCCCTCTCCATTTCCCTGGCCTCCTTCCCTCCTTAGCCTCCAGTAAGTGCCATTCTAGTCCCTTCTATGAAGTCAACTTTCTTTTTTTTTTTCCTTTTTGAGACAGGGTCTCGCTATGCAGTTGAGGCTGGCCTTGAGCTCACTTTTGTAGCCTAGGCTGGTCTCAAACTTGCAGCGATCCTCCTACCTCAGCCTCCCAAGTGCTGGGATTACAGGCATGAGCCACCATGCCCGGTTTAAAGTCAACTTTCTTAGCTGTGCCATAAGAGTGAGCTGCTACAGTCCTTGCCCTTCGGTACCTGGCTTACTCCACTTACCTTGGAGTACAAAGGGAAAATCTTAGTCACAGAGGCTGGCTCTATGTTAGTGTCGGTGAAACAGCACAGATAGAGGCTCACATCGCAGATGTGGGGTTAAGTGTAAGACTTCCGAGGAAGCTGAAAACCTGCCAGAGGTGAGCAAGAGAATTTGCGGCCAGCCCTCTCTCTGACAAGATGTGGCCATGGGCCTGGAGATTATGCAACCTGTGCCTCATCAGCAGGAAGAGGCTAATACTCGTGACCTGGAGCCCACAAGTGCCAACAAGGAGTGGGCCTATCACCTCAGCTTCTAGCCATTGTCCGGAAGGGTTTATGGACAACTAATACACTGAGGAATTTTCTGAGATCCACAAGACCTCATCCTTGGGCTTCCCAAGCTGAGCTCCAGGTGAGATGCAGGCTTGGGTCAGTATGTGACCAGGGTCTCCCAGGCCACTGAGGTTTTTCTGCACTGGTCTAAGCTAAGCTGAACTGGGTTAAAGTGCTAAATATAATATTTTCAAAATTTTGAAAATTCAGACAATGAAAATGAAATGCTTGTAAATGCTTATAAATTTCACTTAACTTTTTTTTGGTCATTTCTTTTTAAAATATATTTTTAAAGAAGCACAAAGGAGCAGACACCGTAACTGTCTGTTGGCTAATGATAGCATTTAGGTGATTTCCAGTTTATGAACACTTCTTTAAGTGTGTCTTTGAAAACATGTGTGGTCCTCTAAGGACCCAGGAGACAGTAGCATTTTGTTTTGCCTTTTTTTTTTTTTCTTCCATCAGATTTTATTGGTACATTTTAAATTTTTTCTTTCTCATTTGTGTATTTTGGTACCAGGTCTCCCTACACAGACCAGACTCGTGGTGGTCCTCTTGTTTTCAGAATCCCCAGCGCGGGGGATTACAGGCATGCACCTGGACTTGGTCTCGGCTTGGTGCACCCTGGGACCTGGGTGCCTGCTCTTGCCAAAACAGGTGCCTGGACTGCTGAGCTATCTTGCCAGCCCTATTGGTACATTTTAGATATCCATAATGATCATATTCATCATAGAAAATTTGCGCCTGTACGTGACACAGCTTCATTCATTCTCTCCCCATTCTCCTAGCCCCTCTTTAGCCCCTCCTCCCCTCTCCACTTACGGAAGCTTTGTTTCTGTTTTTTCCTTCTTTCATTACTTTCTTTTTAACTTTTCTTTGCCCCACCTCCCTTCTCCCTTGTACTTCTCCCCAGTTGAACATTTTCTCTTTATTTCACAATATCTATAATACATGTTGGTCCTTATTTACACTTTTGGTTTCTCACTCCAGAGAGTAGCATTTCCAACTTTGTGCTTATTGACTAGATTTACATTCTTACTGCGGTGTGGGAGAATTCTAGTTTCTCAAATCCTTTCCAACACTTGGTAGCATTAGATACTATTTTTCTTACTTCATGGGTATGAAATGCTATCCTATGGTTGATTTAATTTCTAGCTTTTTAAAAAAAAAATTTATTTTCTAGCTTCCTGATTACTAGATATCCCATGCATACTTTCAGGCAATTTTGAATCCATCCTATCGCGTTATTTTCATTCCCTCTCACAAGTTTTGGCTTCACACAAAAGGCAGGGCAGCTACTGATTTCAGGTAAGCAACTTGGTCTGAGGGTCTCCACCTGTGTGGTAGGCCTGGTGCTCAGTAATCCTTGAGGCTTTGACAATATATATCCACTCTTTCATGCTTCTAGGCCCCAGAGTTGATGAGGAAAACCTAATTTGTCTCTCCAATGAGGGATCAGGGCTGAGACTGTGAGTCTTAGTTATTCTTCTCTTGTTGCTGGGACAAACACCCAACACTCAAAATGAAAGAACAAAAGATTTATTTAGCTTACAGTTACTGGAGGTTTCAGTCCATATTCAGCAGGTTCCAAGGCAGAGTGGCACATGGCAGAGAGCAACTTTTCATGGCAGCAAAGAGCAAATGAGCAAAAGGCAAGGTAGCAGCAGCTCAGGCAGCTAACTTCTCTTCCTCCCTTACACTGAAATGCAAATCACCAGCCCCAGGGGAGGTGCAGCACCCATTTCCACAATAATCAATGACAAATTCCAGAAGCTACCCCAAGACTGCATGAGGCTTTGGGGGACACCTATACACAAACCATAACACCATGTCTTCATTTCTGTCAAGAAGAAAGCCTGCACTGATGAGATCAGAGTGTTATTTCCAGTCAAGCAGAGCTTCTCCTGAAGCCTACAAATCACTCCATCTCCCCCAGCTTTGCTGTTGGGGACCTGGGCACCTCAGGGGAAAGCCCACTTTTCCCTACCAGAAAGCTGAAGAGGAGAAAGTGGTGCGGAGCAGGTACTGCTTTCTGCACACTTGTTTGCAGGGCTGGCGAGCTGGTGTGCACAGTGACTGCATCAAGAGCCTCTTGTGTCCCTCCTGGCAGCCCGCCACTTGTTCTAAATACAGCCTTAGCATCTGCCCTCTTCCACCGCAGAGCAAGGCAGGGCCATAAGGGGTGGCAGCTCCCAGGGTCAGGGCCTGCTGACACCACCAGAAGGAAACAGTCTGTCATCAGAGACACGCCAGGAGGAATGATTTATTTCTGCCTGGGATACCACCACGGTGAAGCCTTATCTCTGCTTTGCAAGGCCTCCCTGGCCCCAAAGTGAACCCTTTGCTTCACTCATGGCAGGAGAGACCCACTTCTGAGACTGACAAAATGCTACTGGATGTTCTGATCCCTGTGGTTTCCCTGGAAACATCCTGAAACTTATTTGTCAATCATTACACACACCAAGTACTCCATCACAATGAAATGCATCCTTTTTGAGTGCGATGAATTTTGGTGAATATATGCCCCTGCTTAACCAAACTAAATCTCCCACAGTATGCATTTGAGTGAGTTTGGATCTTATTCATTGTTTTTATTTATTATTTTTTTCTTGTTTCAGAGCCTGTGTTTATTCACTCATCTTTTATGGCTGGCTCAGCCCGCCCCGAGGGCAGGGCTGGCGCAGCATGTGGCGCCGGGGATCGAACCTCGGTCCCTGAAGCTGCCCAAGCTTCCCCCATGCAGGCGCTTCTTAGACCATTGAGCCATCCCGCCGGGCCTGGATCTTATTCATTGAAACAGAAAAATGCAGCTCTCTTCAAT
>PVJA010051650.1:0-12746 GCA_004027025.1 Myocastor coypus
AGAAGAAGAAGAAGAAGAAGAAGAAGAAGAAGAAGAAGAAGAAGAAGAAGAAGAAGAAGAAGAGGAGGAGGAGAAATTAACCCAATTGTTTATGTCCCTTGTTGGTCACCTACTTGCATCCAAAATAAAACAATTTTCTAAAGCTTGCTTTCCCCAGTCACACTGACAAAAAACTGATCTACAAAATGGGAAAAATAGAAAACTCTTTCACAGGCATTAGAATTTTCTGGTCCCCCGAGGAATCGTGCCTGGTCTCCCTGAACCCGCTGACTCATTCCTTAGGACAAATTCGCCTGGAGATCTGGCAGCAAGGCTGTGAGGAGGGCTGGCTTGGCGCACACTGGACACACGTGCTGAGATTCCATCAGTGTGTGCCGTTAACACATGCCAATCGAAAACATTAATAGAGAAAGAAATGGGAAGTTGAGCCGGCTAAGAGTTGTGCGGCTTCCTCTGCCGTACACACAGTTCCCACCTGAGTCTATATTCGTTCTGGAAATGTGACTGGCACCCAAAGAGCAAATGACAGCAGGTTCATCCTGTGAACAAAGGCACCTAGTAATAAGCTATGGTATGATTTTCCAGGTACACCTGTGTTTTGTTTTTTCTTTTTGGTGTGTGTGTGTCTTTTTGAGACAGGTCTTGCTATGCAGTTCAGGTTGTCCTTGAGCTCAGTTTGTAGCCCACGTTGGTCTGGAACTCACACTGATCCTTCTGCCTCAGCCTCCCAAGTGCTGGGATTGCAGGCGTGTGCCACAATGCCTGGCTTGTACCATTATTTTTAGACACAGTCTTCAACAACATGCTTACCATCTTGCCTAATACAGTTATACTTTGATTCTTTTCCTTGCCAAATCAAAGAACCAAAACTGCTGGGGAGATAGCTCAGTGGAATAAGTATCTGCCTGGCAAGCACAAGGTCCTGAGTTCTATCCCTGCTACCAAAAAATTAAGTTAAAAATCAAAATAAAATATATAATTCAGCACTGAGTGGGGCCAGGGAGATAGCTCCATGACACAAATGCCTGCCTGGCAAGTACAAGGTCGTGAGTTCGAATGCCAGTCCCGCCAAAAAATAATAATAACAATAATTCAATACTATGTAGGGGCTGGGGAGATAGCTCTGTGGCACAAGTGCCTACCTGGCAAGTGCAAGGCCGTGAGTTCGAACCCTGGTCCCACCAAAAAAAAAAAAAAAAAAAAAAAAAAAATACTGTGTATATTCACAATGATGTAGAACCATGGACATTAATTCCCCAATGTTTGCTATTAAAAAAAAAAAAAAAAAAAAAACACCCAGGATGGCAATGCCTCAGGCTAGCAATACCAGTCCTTCCACTCCTGGCAGATACTAATCTACTGTCTGTGTGCATTGGCCTCTTGTGGACATTTTATATAAGAGAAATCCCACAAATTGGTAGTGTTTTGTAGCTGACTACTTTCATTTAACAGAATACTTGTAAGGTTCATCCACATTATAAGTGTTAGTACCTCCTTCCTTGTTATTGCTAACTAATATTCCATTGTCTAAATATACCATACAGTATTTATCCACTTGCTAGCTTAGGCCTTTCGAGTTGTTTCCATTTTCTGGCTACTACAAATCATGTTGCTACTGACATTCACATATGTGAAAGTGTTTGAAGCAGCCAAGAAATGTGTGAAAAAGTGCTCCACATCTCTGGGCATCAGGGAGATGGCCCAATTAAAAGTAAATTCAGATTCTATCCCACATCAGTTCAAACAGCAATTATCAGGAAAATAAAAGAGGGCGAATGCTGCTAAGGACGCTTTGTGCTCTGTTGGCGGGACTGTAAATTATCACAGCCATTAAGATAAATAGAGGGGCCCAGCAGGATGGTTCAGTGGTCTAAAACACCCGCTTAGGAAAGCTTAGGTGCTTTCAGGGACTGCAGTTCGATCCTGGCATCACATGCTGCGCCAACCCTGCCCTCAGAGCAGGCTGAGCCGGCCATAAAAATAAATAAATAAACAAACAAAAGTTCTGAAACAAAATAAAAAATACTTTTTTTTTCTTTTTTTTGTCTTTTTGAGACAGGGTCTCGCTATGCAGTTGAGGCTGGCCTTGAGCTCACTTTTGTAGCCCAGGCTGGTCTCGAACTCGCACCCATGCTCCTGCCTCAGCCTCCCGAGTGGCCAAATAGCCAGAGGATTAAAGTACCTGCGAGCAGGCACAGGGGCTGGGTTTCATCCACAGACCTGCCCTGCTGGCTCCACCCCTGGGATGCGCTGAGACAGCAACAGAGACTGGGCATGGTGGTGCCAGCCTGTAATCCCAGCTCCTGGGAGACTGTAAACAGGTGGATCACTAGGAGTCCGATCTAGTAGTGAGAACCTGAACACCCTGTAGACTCTTCCCTAAAATACAAAAAAGAAAGAAAAGAAAAACGTACACAAGTCCTTCAAAAACCTCAAAACAGAATTCTCCTTTGAACTCCCCGTCCCGTTTCTAAAAATGTATCTGAAGGAAATGAAGTTCGAGCACGACAGAGGCGCATGCGCACTTGCGTTCGCTGCAGCGCTCATCGCAGTAGTGAAGGTGGGAAATCAACCCCGGCGCGTGAGCAGATGGACAGACAAATAAAATATGGGGTGTGTGTGCGCAGCCACAAAGAGGCATGAAATCCTCTCCTGTACCGAAAACTTGATGGCAGTGGAAGTCGTTATGTTAAGCAAATAGGCCAAACACAAGACAACTACCCCGTTTTCTATCAAATAACAGGAATAATGGAATGAAAAGATGGCCTGAGAGTTGCGGGAGTGACTGGAGAGCAGGCTGCGGGGAGGAAGGGAGAGGGGATGTGATCGTGCGTGATATATGCGTGTGCAGGAACGCCACTGGGACACTCGTTCATTTGTAGAGATGCCGCGTGGATGAAGTGTGCGTGGGTGTACGGCTTTGCTTCCCAGACAGATGCTTAAAGCTGCACCATGCTTGCTAGGTGGGAAATGACGGTTAGCGTTCGAGGAACGGCCAAGGCGCTTCCAAAGCGAGCTCACGGTTTTGCCTTTCTAGCATACATGCCTATAATTCCCACCTCTCCACACCTCATCAAAACTTGATACTGTTGGTCTTCCTGGCTGTAGCCATCCTGGTAAACTGGAAGTGACAGTACGGTTTTAATTTGCAGCTGCCTGATGATAATGAGGGATGGGTTTATTTGCTATTTGTTTATCTTCGGTGGAGAAATACCTATGGGAACCCTTGGCCCGCCTTTTAATTAGGTTGTTACTGAATGGTGGGAACGCTTTATACAGGGATGATCCCTAACCCACAGGGCTTCAAATCATGCTTTTTCTACTTCACGATGGCATGAAACTGGGATGCTGATCTTTCCCAGGATTCTGACATGCCCTGCATTCTCCCGCCCAGTGCTGGGTAGCAGCCTCAAGCCACAGCAGTAGCCACTCGGGGTGGGGGTCACACACACCACCATCCACAGTGCATCGTGTTGCTAAACTAAGATGCTTGGGAGGCGAGGCGCGTTCAGTGCATTTTCTTTTTTCATGTATTTAGCCCAGGGTCTACAGGGTCTCACTATGTGGATCGGACTTGCAGTGATTCTCCTGTTTTTGGCCTCCCAAGCACTGAATGTGAGGCCAGCACTAGGGGACCGAACCCAGCCCCTGTGCTTGCCTAAGCAGGCACTTTAATCTGGCCCATCTTAATGCATTTTCTTTTTCTTTGCTTTTTTTTTTTTTTTGTCTTTTTGAGACAGGGTCTCGCTATGCAGTTGAGGCTGGCCTTGAGCTCACTTTTGTAGCCCAAGCTGGTCTCGAACTCACACCGATCCTCCTGCCTCAGCCTCCCAAGTGCTGGGATTACAGGTGTGAGCCACCATGCATTTTCAATTTATAATATTTTCAACTTACAATGATTTTACCTGGACCTATGTTCAGTTCAAACTGAGGAGTGGGGCCCGGCAGAATGGCTCAGTGGTCTAAAGCGCCTGCTTGGGAAAGCTTGGGTGGCTTCAGGGACCGTGGTTCGATCCCGGGTACCACATGCCGCGCCAGCCCTGCCCTCAGGGCGGGCTGAGCCGGCCATAAAAATGAGTGAATAAACAAGCAAAGGTTGTGAAACAATAAATAAATAAATAAATCTTTAAAAAAAAAAAAACAAACAAACTGAGGAGTGCCAGTATTCTGAATACCAGTCCTCTATCAGAGACGGGACCTATGAACATTTGTTCCATTCTGTGGGCTGTCTTCGTTCTTGCCTGGTGTACAAATACTTCTTGCCACGTGCAACGGTTTGTGTCTGGATGTTCCCCCAAAGCCTCATGCCGTCGTGCGGTGGGGGGTGGGCGGCGCTTTTCCCAGTTGGCTGAATCTAGAGGTTATGATTGGTTCACTGCCTAGGGCTAGAGTGAGGGTGTAAGTGCCAGGGCTAGGGCAGGTGGCCTGCGTGCAAAATAAGGGAACGAAAGAGGCTTGCTCCTTGCTCCACTCCTGCTGCTTTTGCTGTGGTCTGCCACCCCAGATGCCATGAACAGCTGCCCCTCTGCCATGTGCCACCCTGCCTTGGAGCCAGCTGAGTATGGACTGAAACCTCTACACACTATGAACTAAATAAACCTTTTCTCCTTTATCTTTGGGTGTTGGGCATTTTGTCCCAGCAACAAGAAAAATAACTAAGACAGGACAATTTCAAAATGGCACAGTGGCCAGGTGTGGTGGCACACACCTGTAACCCCAGCACTTGAGAGCTGAGGCAGGAGGACTAACATGAGAGAGCAGCCTGAGCTACACAGTGAGTTCAAGGACATAGCAAGACTCTGTCTCAAAACGACAAAAGTAAATACGAAAATGAAAAAGACCTGAGGCCTTCCACTAGAAGGGAGGAGTGTATTTGAAACCCGTGAGATCTTTGAGGGCACTGTTTTTCTGGTTTGTTGTTAGTGTTACATAGAGTGCAACAACATGGCAGCCTCCGTGGACCTAGAGTTGAAGAAGGCCTTCACAGAGCCTCAAGCCAAAGTTATTGATACTCAACAGGTGAAGCTTGCAGACATCCAGATTGAATAACTGAACAGAACGAACGAGCATGCGCATCTTACAGGTACCGAGATTATGACTTTGGAGGATGATTCTAACATGTGTGAAGGTATAGGAAGAATGTTTATTCTTCAGTGCAAGGAGGTGATTCACAGTCAGCTGTTGGAGAAACAGAAAATAGCAGAAGAAATTAAAGAACTACAGCAGGAAAAGTCCTACCTGGAACAGAGTGTTAAGGAAGCTGAAGACAACATCCGGGAGAGGCTGATGGTACCAAGGGCACAGTGAGCCTCTAAGAGACACTGTCCCTTTTGACCCCTCTCTTATCTGCATGGGGTTGGCAGCCTGCCTCTGCCCAGACGGACATTTTATCTGGTTGGCCCAGCAATCAACCCTGCACTTTTTGTACTGCCTTGAGCCACTTTTAGGTTCCACCCTGTATACTCCCCCAGCCTTACCGGCCCAGGATGCTGCTCTCTCCTGTGGTGATCCATGAACTCCCGGGAGAAAGAAGGCAGGAGCCCGGCAGGTAGGGATAAGAATGTTGCACCTGACCCTGCTACTAGGTATGTTAGTCAGGTCAATAAAAAGATTTCTGAGCTGGGTGTGGTGGCGCAAGATAGCTCAGTGGACTAAGCACCTGTGCTTAGGCAAGCACAGGGACCACGGTTCGATTCCCAGGGCCACCTGCCACAGGGGCCCCACCCCCAGGCACACCGAGCTAGCAACCAAGATTGGGCACAGTGGTGCATGCCTGTAATCCTAGCACTGGGGAGGCTGGAAAGCAGGACTGTCACTATGAGTCCAAGCCGCACAGTGACACCCTATGCCAAATACATTAAAAAAAGGAAGAAAATAAAAACATAGCTAAAATACTATTTTTTAAAAAAAGAGAGAAAATGGACTTCCAGAGCTGCCTCAGAAAGTGGCAAGAGTGGGGCTGGGGAGATAGCTCCGTGGCACAAGCGCCAGCCTGGCAAGTGTAAGGTTGCAAGGTTGTAAGTTTGAACCCCAGTCCCACCTAAAAAAAAGTGGCAAGACTGTTAATAGTGTTTAAAGTGTGGGGAAGTATTTTGAGAATTAAATACAATGTGGCTTTTGCTATTTTTTTTAATAAGCATTCATATATTTTTTAAGAATTTATTTATTTTTTTCTTCAGAACTTTTGTTTGTTTATTTATTTATTTTTATGGCCGGCTCAGCCTGCCCTGAGGGCAGGGCTGGCACACCACGTGGTGCTGGGGATTGAACCGCAGTCCCTGCAGCCGCCTAAGCTTTCCTAAGCAGATGCTTTACACCACTGAACTATCCTGCTGGGCCCCAGCATTCATATATTTTCAACCATACTGTGTACAATAGAAGTTGAGGTATACTGATATGTGATGTATGAAATAATAACTATGATTACTGAGTATTTACAAGATGCAAGACATTAGGCCAAATGGCCACATTTGGCCCTCATGACAGTCCTACTAGAGAAGTGCTGTCCTCCCACTTTATAAAGAAACTGCATCTCAGAGTTGAAGTAAATTACCAGTGGTCCTTCAGCCTGAGCTGCAGAACCAAGATTCACACGGCATGCGTCTGAGACTGACGACCTTGCTGTCTTCCACCAAGCTAGCAGCACTGAGGCCGCCAAATGCCCCATTCATATCAGAGTCACAAACAAGAACAGGTTTTGAGGTCCTAACTGGAATGAGGAAAAGAAAGACAATATGGTGGCGTGTTCATAAAGCCAAATCTATTCCACATAAACAGCTGTCCTTTGTCTGAGGTCCTGCCAATTTCCACAGGACTCCATATTCGCTTTTAAAGACAATCCCACTAGAAGATACTTTTCTCCTTGTAAAAGACATGCAGGCACCTAGTAAAAACCTTCAACAGACAGGAAAAGATTGGAGCTTCTTACTTTTCCTGCTAGGCAACTTTCTAATACTGCTGACAAAATACCTGACAGAACACATTGTAAAGGAAGAAAGGTTTATTTCCACTCAGAGTTTCAGAGACTTCAATCTATGGCTGTTCAGTCCTATTGTTTTGACCCTGGGACATCATGGTGATATAAGTGGCGGAAGGAGCTGCTTACCTCAGGGCCCTGAAGGAACAGAGAGAGAACGGGAAGGGGTCAAGGTCCCAACACCAGTTCCCTTCAAGGACACCCCCCCAGGGACCAGCTCCTCAGCCTCTCCTCTTAACAGTGCTACAGGATGGGGACCATGCCTAACAGGGGCTCCGGGGGACAATTTCAAGCCACAGAGCACTATCCTCCTCTGACATACAGTCCATGCCGAACAGGCAACCAAGGTTACTAACTACTTATATATCTTAACATATGCATTCATATTTTTAAAAAATACAAATGGAATTCCATGCATTACTGCAAAAACTACTGAGGGCCTGCTCTGTTGGCCAACAGAACTGGAGAGCTGGTGTTCCCTGCTCTAGAATGACAGCAGTGAGCCAGTTCCTGCCTTCACAGATCTTCTGTTCTTCTAATGGGAGACAAAGTCATAGAATTAAATACAAACAGAAAAATTGCATACTGAGGTAAGTCAATAGGAAAAGACTCATGGAACACTCTTGAAGCCCAGCATTTGGGAGGGCTGAAGCAGGTTTGCAAGTTCCAGTTTTGCCTGGGCAACTTGGTGAGACCCTTGCTAAAATTTAAAAAATATAAAAAAAGAGACTGAGGGGCTGGGGAGATGGCTCTGTGGCACAAGTGCCTGCCTGGCAAGTGCAAGGTCGTGAGTTTGAACCCTGGTCCCACCAAAAAAAAAAAAAAAAAAAAAAAAAAAAGAGAGACTGAGGTGTCACTCACTGCAAAGGGGAAAGGACAAAGGACCTGGGCTTGATCCTAGTATCAGAAACACCTGGATAGGATAAAGAACAGTTCTAGCCAGGCGTGGTGGCTCACGCCTGTAATCCCAGCACTCGGGAGGCTGAGGCAGGAGGATCAGTGCAAGTTCGAAACCAGCCTGGGCTACAAAAGTGAGCTCAAGTCCAGCCTCAACTGCATAGTGAGACCCTGTCTCAAAAAAAAAAAAAAAAAAAAAGAAGAGCCAAATATTCTAAGCATTTACACCACTGTTGTAAATTAATGACTTAAACTTACAAATGTAGCAAAGCAGGTTCCCTTGACCATTTGGAGAACCTTAAATCCTACACAAAGTAGCACAAAGATCCCAGAACACAAAGTAGCACAAAGATCCCAGGAGCCTCCACATGGTATTCATTTTCTCATTATCAGAATGTTTGTTTCCTTTCTGGAGCTACAGAGTTACACCTCCAACACAAAGGTCAGAATTTTCCCAAACATGGCCAATGGCAAGCGATCTATTTTCCTCTCAAATCTGAAGTTTTACCCACAAGTTGCAGAGAGGCTGACTGGACAATAGCACTGTAGAGTACAGAGCCGGAAGCTACCATCTAGCAAGAGTGTAGGGGAGAACAGGACCAAACCATGAACGCCAGTGCTAGCCCTGGGGTAGATTTGGGGGCCAGCAGAGAAACCACCTTACTGGGCCAAGAGAAATGCATAGGAGCACTTTCTATTGTGGTCCTGTTTTTTGGTTTTGTTTGTTTGTTTGTTTGATTTTTATACTAGGAATCAAACTCAGGACCTCACCACCCTTGCGAGGGATGTACTGTATCACTGTGCTGTGTCCCCAGCCCTAGTTCCTGCATTTGAACAGGCTAGAGATATTCCAGATAATGCAAGCATGGTAACAGCTCACGCACCTCTCTGGTCCTAACAGCCACTGACGACTGTGTGTGTGCATGGACTTGGTATCCATTCTTGCTAAACTGTGATCCCATGGGCTCAGACAGGACTTGGATACCTGAGATCCTTTCTAAGTGTAGTGGCCAGTAAGTACAGGTCAAAGAACAGTGTAAGCTAAAGGGTGGACATAAGGAAATACATGTGTGTAGCAGAAAGGGGGTAGACCAGTTAGACTGGAGAAGATACCCACTGCCAGGGAAGGCGTTCTGTGCTGTAATCTTGAAAGTGGACCTTCTTGGATTTCACAGTGAATTATGAATCACGTGAGGGGCTGGAAATACAGCACAGTGGCACGGCACCTGCCAAGCAAGCACGAGGTCCTGAATTTGATTCCTGACACCGGAAAAAAGAAAATCATCTGAGATGATTTCATTGAAATATAGATTGTTTTACAGTGTAGGCCCCAAACACTTCCCATCAAGGTTTCACTCAGTAGGCTAGAGAGGGCACACAGCCACTGGCGACCACAACACGAGTGTCGCTGAAGTTCCCTAGGTGACTACAAGATGGAGCTGGGTTTACTGCAGGAGCCTGCAGGGTACCTGGAAGGCCTGAGCGAAACAGTCTACTGGAGCCAGCAGCAGCTCCTGCAATATAAGGTCCAAAACTCACGAAAGTCACGAAAATTTGAGGCTCCAGTGATCCCCAACTCAAAAGCTGCAGCTCCCTGCTGCCTGCATTTATCAACAGTCCCCAGAGAAATGGCACTGGGGTTAACCAGGACACACCTCCTCCAGAGGTGGCCAAGGCCCCACGTCCCACCCTTTGACCCCAGTAACAGAATCCTCCACTTTCACCTGAGCACACAGCCACCAGGAATAAAGGGGACCTTTGCCAGCCCCCTTCACCACCAGACCAGGCCAAATTCTAGCCCACAGATGGCAGTGCAAAGTTTCACCCCCGACTTGTGGGAAACGTCCTTAAAAAGTAGCAGTGAGCCCTTCCTCTGCCTTCCTCCTTTCTTCCGGGTAGTGCACCCTGACGAGATGGGATTCTGGGAGCCATCTGAGTCCCTTCATTATTACGGGACTGGGAGTCCCACGTGGTAGGATGACAGAGGAGACGGTTTGGTATCTGTGCGCTGAGGAAATCCACTGAATCACCCATCTTTGCTACTTTCTTGTTGCTGGAACACATAGGTACCTGACATCCACAAGTTAAAGGAAAAGAAGTTTACTTTGTTTCGCAGTATGCGAAGGTTTCAGTCCATGAGTTTCAGGGCAGAGAGACCTTGTAGAGTGGGTAGAGTTCATGGCCCAGCAGGCAGGAGGCAGGAAGTAGGAAGCAGGAAGCACTAAGCACTCCGGCTGGGAGGGCAGAGATGGATACACTTTGAGGCCACGCCCACAGTGACATGGCTCCTCCCACCAGGCTTGCTCTATCATCACGCCCAGCTACAAACCTATCATAGTCTGATCCAGCATCATGTGATCTAGTCACCTCCCAAAACCCCACCTATGGGGGGGGTAATATTTGGACAAATTATAACATCAACTGTAGAATTTTTTTTGTGTGTCTAGTACAGAGTCTACAGAGTCTCACTGCACAGATCCACTGTAGTGATTCTCCTGTTTGTAGCCTCCCAAACTCTGTGATTATAGGCGCGCGCCACCACGCCCAGTCTCAGGTGCTGTCTCAGCATGCCCCAGGGGCAGTACCAGCCAGTTCAACCCGCCCTGGGGATGGGCCTGGCACAGCATGTGGTGCGGGCCATCTAACCGCAGTCCCTGCAGTTGCCTAAGCTTGCCTAAGCAGGCACTTTAGACTGCTGAGCCATCTGGCTGGCCCCACCTGTGTAATTCTTAAGAGAGAAAATGTAAGCTTATTTGGGATGTTTCTATTACTCATCAAACCTAACCACAACTCTTTTTTTTTTTTTTTTTTTGTCTTTTGAGACAGGCGTTATGAAGTTGAGGCTGGCCTTGAGCTCACTTTTGTAGCCCAGGCTGGTCTCGAACTCACACCAATCCTCCTGCCTCAGCCTCCCAAGTGCTGGGATTACAGGCGTGAGCCACCACGCCCGGCTCACAACTCATTTAGCCACTAATGGTAACTGCTGCTTATTGAGCACCTAACACACACCCCGTATAAGTGGTCTGTGTCTATTAACAGGCAATCTTCACTGTCATCCTCATTTAACAGATGAGGAAATTCAGGCTCACAGGCAGTGGGGCCAGGATTCCAGCGCAGCATGACTAGAAACAAGGCCAGAGCTAGAATCAGTGGTCTGCCCCTATGCTGTGCTTCACCTCATCCCAAAGGTCCTTATCCAACCTCCATCTACCCAAAAATTCAACAAATACTAGCAAGTGATCAAGGTCGGCAATGTGTTGAAAGGCAAGCACAGGAACCAGGGTTCCATCTCCAGCACATGCCAAGCCGGCCCTGACCCCAGGAACACTGAGCCGGCCACCAAGACCTGGCATAGCACTAATGCAGGAAGAAAACACTGATCTGGGTGGATGACCTCCAATAGGGAACCTCCAAATGATATAGGGAAAACCGATCCCCAATCTGAAAAGTACCTGGGACGCGTTCATGTTCTCTAAAACCGAAGAAGGAATTTTAAGAACAAATGGAGGTAATGAGTAGAACATATTTATTAGGGGAAAGAAAGTTCTTATCTAAGAGGCAAGAGGGGGGTCCTGAGTGGGTGTCCCCAGGAAGCTGTCTCTTCCAGGGGCTTTTATAGAGGAAAAGACATGGGAACTCACTTAGGTGGGTATGAGGTGAGACAAAGACTGTGGTCAACCAATGAGATTACAAACACCATTGCTCAGGTAAAATTGATTAAAATCAGGATCCAATGGGAAGGCAAGTTTCACAGCAAGCGGGCAAGAACACTACCTCTTGAGCTTGGGTTCCTGACTCCAGGATCTTTCAAGGTGATTGATACCTACTAAGAATATCCATCCCCATGCCCATCCCTAGGGAAGTACACAGTTGCTTCTGTTTACTCTTGTCTTGAGATCTGTCCCAAGGCCTCCGGAGGAGTATCTGTCTCTAGTTGCAAAGCCACCTTGTCTTCCATGTCATCCTTGAGGGCCTGGCCCTGTCTGACTGACTATAATATTTCTAATTCAGCTGCCTACAACAGCACCTATAAGCCCAGCGCTGGGGAGGCTGAAAACAGGAAAATCACTACAAGTCCAAGCTGCATAGTGAGACCCTGTACCAAAGACATTTAAATACATACATATATACATACATAAAGCAACTGTGAGAACTGCCTAGCACAGGTGATGAAGCCATCCTTGAAGAAACACTATAAGCTGTCCACAAAGAAAAGTCAAGGCTCTGACGCATGCACTTGTAAAATACATAGAGGCCAGGAATATCAGTCTGCATCTTCCAAGAAAAAAGACCCCAGCCACATGAACAGGTAACTGTTTGTACACCAATGTGTTCCTAACAGGACACTTAATAAAAAGAAAAAGAACCCTGCCAAAGCAAGGGGTGGCAGGTATGAGGGGCAGCTGCTACCTTTCGGCCGAAACAGAGGCCCCAAAGAAAGGGTTCTTCTCCTCCTGTCGGGGAAGATGGTGTCAGAAAGCTGTGTGGACGGAAATAGCCTGGCACTGAATGTAAATACTCTTTTGAAAAATATCTAAGTTCAAGGTATATGCTGGGAAAATCAGAGCTTTTATCTCTACCAGTAGACTTTGGAACCACCCCAACCACCTTCCAGAGAAACCCGACTGTGTCCCATGTATACATTTGAGCTCTTCTGTTGGAAGCTATTCTTTTTTTTTGTCTTTTTGAGGCAGGGTCTCCTACACAGTTCAGGCTGGCCTTGAGCTCACTTTGGTAGCCCAGGATGGTCTTGAACTCGCACCAATCCTCCTGCCTCAGCCTCCCGAGTGCTGGGATTACAGGCGTGAGCCACCATGCCCGGCAAAAGGTTTTGACTTTTTTTTTTTTTCTTTTTTTTTTTTTTTTTTTTTTG
>PVJA010051651.1:0-12770 GCA_004027025.1 Myocastor coypus
ACTGCACTCTATAGAATGATTGTGAGGACAATATGCAATATGTCAACTTTCAAAGAAAAAAAGGGGGAAAAGAAAAAAAAAGTAATGTGGATTTAGAAAGGTTAATGTTTAGTTGTTTGATCAATCTTATATACCTATATGTATTAATCTAAACTGATCCGATGATGAAAATATGTAATATAACCATTGTTAAATTTAATCAATAAAAGAATTGAAAAAAAAAAAAAAGAAAAAAAAGAAAAAGAAACAAGGCAAGGGGGCCAGAGAGATACCTCAGTAGAATAAGCGCCTGCCTAGCAAACTCCTGAGTTCAAGTCCCAGAGAAGAAGAAAGAAGGAAGAAGGAAGAAGGAAGAAGGAAGAAGAAGGAGAAGAAGGGGAACAGAAATAAGTCAAGGATGCCTATCCACTTTCATAAATGTTGTTCAACACAGTTCTGGAGTGTTTTTAAAAAAAAATTTAGAAAGAAAAAGCAAATAAAAATTATTCAAATTGGAAAGAAGTGAAGTTATTTCCATTTCAAGATGATATGGTCTTATTATAGTAAATTCCAAAGATTTCATATACACAAAAGAAATGTTGTTAAATTAGTTGAAATTCAGGAAAACAGAAATGAAGTCAACATGCGAAAGTCCATGAGGTATCTACATGTAAACAAATAATACTCTGAAGAGGAAACAACAAAACAATTCTGTACAGTAGCATTAACAAGAAAAAATGTGTAGCAATTAAGTTAACCAAAGCAATTTTTAAAAATTATATAATGAAAAATGCAAAGCAGTGATGAATGAGATTAAAGAAGACATAAATAAATATTGCATATTCATGCATTGGAATATGGAATGTGTTAAAGCCAGTAGTCCTCAAAATGATCTACAAATTCCACATATTCCTTAGAAAAATCTCAATAACTTTTTAAGAAACATAAATACTCATACTAATATTATGAAATTTCAAGAGGTACTACATAGCCAACGTCATCTTAAAAAGGACAAAAAAGCTGGCAAACTACTTCTAGTTCAGTTAGAAACAACAGTGCATTTAATTCTAAAGAGTACACCACAGTCATTCCTGCCTTCAGTGCCTCAGGAGAGGTAGAATATAAAATAACAAAAGTCTAAAACAGTTGTGGCCAAGTTATGGTACACATATTATTTTACTCTTAAGACAAAAGATGTTTAAGTATGAATTTTTAAAAGTAAAACCTCAATATTTAGGTTTAACTGCAGTGTTGGCACTCTGCAATAAATAAGTGGGTGTAGCAATTTGGGCAATTCTTGTATAGTTTCTCTATCACTGACCTGGTAGATCTCTGATGTTCTATAGCAAGAGCACATGCATGTTGTGTCACCCAGCCAAGTGGTGGCAGATCTATGGCACATGTGCCACTTCTATTAGCACATAAGCCAAGTCAGCATGCAAGCCAAGTCAGCAAGCCAAGTTGCTTCAGCACAGTCCCAACAGTGGAAGAATCAGGTTTATTAATTTCAACTCTAGCAACTTTAATAAATAAGTGGCTTCTGGGTTGCAGCATGGGCATTCAGTCTCTAAAATGTTCTCCATCACTCTCCTAGTCTGACCTTGACTCATCTTCACTCTACTCCCACCTTATTATGAATTGATAAATATGTACAATTAAAATCAGAGTGAATTCTGGAATAAGCATGCATTTTTGGAACCCTGGAGATGACTCGGATCCCTGTCAATTGCATTTGAGATTCAGGGGGAGGCACCTGGCTTAGCTGCATATCCTTTAAATTTCAAAAGCTTGACTTACCTGTGTATTGTTGCTGCTGCTGTTTCTGTGTGCTATGACCTATGTGACATGCTTTTGCCTTTCTCTCATTCCAATATCTTTTTCTGCCTGTGCCTTGTCTTTTATCAGCACAGACTTGCCCTGAGAACAACTTCCTGTGATCTTCAATAAATGTAGCTGCTTGCCATCATTGTCCCCAAGATCCTGGACTAACTATATCAAGCCATTCTATGGTAACGTTTTTTTCACATTTCAAAACTTGCAACAAGTCTTCTGACTCAAAATAGTACTGGCAGTACGACAGGCCTGCAGACCAATGCAATAAAGCCTAGAAATAAAACCCCATATAAAAAACCAAATGACTTTTGACAAGTATGCCAAGACCATTCAATGAAAAAAATAACAGTATCTTCAACATATGGTGCTTGCAAAACTAAATATCCACATGCAAAAGAATGAAGCTGAATCTTTACCAAACACCATGTAGAAAAAATTAAAGTAGATCAAAGACTTAAATTGAACACTGTAACAAAGACTAAAACTATATAACATTTTTAGAAGAAAATATAAGCAAAAGCTTCATTACCATGGATTTGTCAATAATTTTTTACATGTGACACCAGTGGCACAACTAATGGAAGAAAAATCAGGCTGGGCTCCATGAAATGCTTCAACTTATGCATCAAAAGATAGCATCAACAGAGTTAAAAGGCAACTCACAAAATAGGAGGAAAGTCTAAAACGGATTAACATCCAGAATATATAAAAATTCCTAAAACTCCATAAAAACAAAATAAAACAAACAACCCAACACAAAAAAGAGAAGACTTCTATGATACTTCTCCAAAAAAGATAACACAAGTGGCCAATAAGCTTATGAGAGGATGGTCAACATTATTTATCACTAAGGAAATGCAAATCAAAACTATGTAAACCCTGTAACAAGAAACAAGTGTTAGTAAGGATGTGAAGAAATTGGCACCCTTGTACACTGTAGATAGGAATGTAAATTGTACAGCCACTGTGAAAAACAGTATGACAGCTCCTCAAATGCTTAAAAATAGAATTACCATATGATCCACTATTGCAGAGTCTCAAAGAGATATTTATATATCCATCTTCACAACAGCATTTATTCACAATAGCTGAAATATGGAAGTGACCAATTGTCCACCATGGATGAATAAAAACAAAATGTAGTATACACAGTAATGAAAATGATGCAACTTTTAAAAGAAAATATTATGCCGGGCGTGGTGGCTCACGCCTGTAATCCCAGCACTCGGGAGGCTGAGGCAGGAGCATTGGTGCGAGTTCAAGTCCAGCCTGGGCTACAAAAGTGAGCTCAAGGCCAGCCTCAACTGCATAGCAAGACCCTGTCTCAAAAAGACAAAAAAAAAAAAAAAAATTGAAATATACTATAATTAGATGAACGTTGAAAACATGACATAAGGGAGACAGAGAAAAGACAAATACTGTACAAATTCCACTTACATCAGATATTTAGAGTTGTCAGATGGGGGGGCCCAGCAGGATGGCTCAGTGGTCTAAAGCGCCTGCTTAGGCGTCTGCAGGGACCGTGGTTTGATCCTCACCACTACATGCTGCTCCAGCCCTGCCCTCAGGGCAGCCTGAGCTGGCCATACAAATAAATAAATAAACAAAGTTCTGAAACTAGAGTTGTCAGAAACCTAAAGAAAAGACAAATAAAATAGTGGTTGCCAGGGACAAGGGAGATAAAGAAGAGAACAGTTGCTTAATGGTATAAAAGTTCAATTTTACAAGATAAAAAGGTATAGAAAAGAAGAATAATAGTTGCAAAATGTTATAAATGTACTTAAAGTCACTGAACTACAGACACTTAAAAATGGTTAAGATCACAAATTTCTTTTAGTGTACTTTAAAAAAAATAAAACTTGAAAATACAAAACAAAATAAAATGAGGGCGCAATATTGTATGTTTTGAGTTTTCATATACATATACATATACATATATATATGTATTTACATATATATATATGTATGTATTTGTGTTTTTTTAAGGTAAGGGTCTACAGGGTGTTCAGGGTCTCACTATGCAGATCAGACTCTAGTGATTCTCCTGTTTACAGCCTCCCAAGAGCTTGGATTACAGGCACACCACCACACCCAGTCTCAATTGCCCTCCCAGCACACCCCAGGGGTGGGGCTGCCCTGCAGTGCAGGTCTGGCCAGGATAGAACCCTGGCCCCTATGCTTGTTTGCAGCTAATCACATTAATTTCATTATTGGCTTAAATGTTTGATTTCTCAAGGAACTAAATCCTTTTCGTTAAGGTAATTTGGCTTTTAATTCAATGATTTAAATCTGTTATTTATAATTTATAAGGAGTGACCAAAATATATAATGTTTAAATTTTAAAATTTATTATTGTAAGAAGGGGAAGAAAAAATATTAAGATGTGTCTATGTACACACACTAATACCCCAAGATGAATGTAATCATTATATGCTGCAAGCACATACTGCAAAAAAATAAAAACTGGGAATCTATTATGTTCTTTCACTGCTCTTACACTGTAGGATGTACTTATTTTCCTACTTTTACTTGGCCCAAACTTGTTCTTCAGAGCATATTTGTTGTCCTATTTTTAATAAATATAAAATCTTCCTGAAATTTGTTCTTATTTTACCAATTCTTTGTTCAGGATAGAAAGAACCTAACCACCACCTCTAGAAAGAGACTACAGCACCCCAAAACCTGGTAACATATTTGACAGAGCAGGATAAGAGAAAGGTCCTTTTAGGTACTTTAAAAAAAAATTCGCTCTCAAATCTATGAACTCAAGCCAAGGTAAACTCCAAATATGCTTTTTATGGTGCTACACACCTATGCAGCCGTCTGGAAAAAAGAAAAAAAAAGGTGCCTGTGGACTAATAAGCAATCACATCTAAAGTATAAGCAGAAAACTTCTATAGGCAGTCTATCTTCTCAGGCAGGTCATTGTTGGAACAACAAAGAGGCATATCTAAGGCCTCTCTGGGAAATCAAAAGATTGACAGACAGTCAAGAAAGGCAGCCTAGGGGCTAGGGAGATTGCTCAATAGAACAAGCACTTGTCTGGCAAGTGCAAGGGCCTGAGTTCAATCCCTGGTTCAGGGGGCAGGGCGGCAGGGCAGGGAAGGCCGCCTAACAGTCCCTCAAGATCTTAATCTTATTTCCAGTTCCTGAGGAGACATTAGACTGCTTCTTCCTGAAGGGATTCAGTGGACAGCTATAAAAACCTACATGAGAAATGGCCACTTGAATTTTTCCAGGACTAGGACTAGTGGGAACCACCTGACAGGCCTACAAAACCTGCCCACTATGTGTTTACAAAAACCCTACACAGCTCAGACCACCTTCTTCATTAGAACCTATACAGAAGAAAGGAACATACCCTGGACAGAATTGGCAAGTAGCCATTAACCACATGCTACCATGGGGTGTGTGTGTGTGCGTGTGTGTGTGTGTGTGTGTGTGTGTGTGTGTGTGTGTGTGTGTGGTAAGGAGGCAGTATTTAGAGAGATATTGGTTTTAACTGACACCTTGCAGGCTAAATTGGGACATTCCCTTCCCATTCAGACAGAGATATGAAGGTAGTCAAAGTCCCCCCTATAATTTAGGGGGTAGCAAAAGTTTTAGGAATAAAGTACAATCTCTATTTTATTTGTAGACCTTGGTCTTCTGTAAAGGTCACGACAGCAAATTAGACCCTAACATGAACTCTGTTAAAACTTTGCCAAGAGATTTCTGAGACTTGGCTTTAGTTGCTTCCAATAAATTTGAGTCCATTTGAGATGCCATATGGGAGGCCTTTTCTATTTTCTGACATGGTAATAGACCCAGAGACCACTAGGCTCTTATAATATCTTATAATTAGGCCAAGTACAATAGGCTACCCAACCATATGGAAACAACATCCTGTCATCTGCTGGCCCAGGGGGACCACCTACTCTCTGCCCAGGAGACCAAGTACTCATTAAAACGTGGAAAGAAGGGACTCTTGCAGACCAATTAAAACCAAAATGAAAGGGTTTCCTTTCAGTGATCCTTTCCACACCCACTGCCATAAAGGCTGTGAAGATTGCTGGATTCACTAGGATAGCTAGGATAAAGCCAGCCCCACCTGAGCTGTCTGGGAGAAAAAGAAAAGACCATCCAAAAGAAGAATACTACTCTTGTGAAGCTCTGGAAAGCTAGAAGTTCCCCTTCAAAAAGCAAGACCCTAGTTCTCTGGGTGTAGGTAAGTAAATGGGTACCTGCACTGAGACTTTTTTTTTTTTTTTTTTTTAACTTAGATACAAATGTAGGTAATCTTGCTAAAGCTACAGCTCTTAGCCTCTGGATAATTTATCTCACATCACTCTTTGACATACTTTCTCCTCCACAGGAAGTATGGAAATGTGAACTGCTTGCTCTCACATTTGAAGCTCTATATCCTCTACCTAGCAGTAAAATTCCTAAGTTTTTCAACAGCAGCTCAACAGTCACTCTTTTTTCATTGTCATTATGTTTTATTTCTTCAACCCAGACAGTGAGCTGCAACATCCTAAGGTAGCTGGAGAGAACATAATCCCCAGTAGGTAGGGTCTATAACCACTTTTAGCCAGAAATAGCTATATAAAGACCTCTACATCCTCAGCTTCTATTATAAAGTTATACAGATTTGTGTCTCTAATGGGAAATTGAAGCAGGAGATTAGTGTCTGTTCAACTGTCTGGGAAAGTAGGCTAAACTGTTAACTGCAAAGATTCAGGACACATTCACAGAACAGCTCCTGAAAGCACATGCAGAACAAGCCCTGCATGTGGACTTATGAGAATTCAAGCAGTGCTGGATAGGGCAGCCTGGATCCGACAGCCTGAGAGGTGGGAGACACAGGACAGTCTCTAGTGAGCTCTTGCTACTGTATTCTTTTGCAGTAGGCCATTCTCAGCTTCAGAGTATACTATACTGCTTTTCCTACTTTTATTTTGCCCAGGCTTGCTTTGCAGAGCAAGTTTCCTGCCCTTAACATCCTTTCAATCTTAAAAATAAAAGAAGGGCTGGCAAGATACTTCACTGGACTAAGCACTTGCTTAGGCAAGTGCAGGAACTAGGGTTCGATCCCTGGCACCATAGGCCACACCAGCTCTGCCCCCAGGTATGCTGAGCTGGCCTCTCAGACCAAGCATGGTGGTGCACACCTGTAATCCCAGCTCTGGGAAGGCTGAAAACAGATAGATCACTACAAGTCTGAGCTGCATAGTTAGACGTACCAAATATATTAAAAACTAAATTAAAGACACATTACCATTAATCTACTTTTAAAACTCCCCCTCACTTCGAACATACTTATACCATCATTCTTGCCACTTTCTAAAGAAAAATACAATGAATGCTATTATTGCATGCCAACAGTCTCAAAATTACGGTGTGTCCTCATCTACCTTATTCACCAGATCTAGTACCATGCAACTTCCAGTTCTTCCCTGATGTCAAAATGATCATGAAAGGTAAATGTTTCTAACCTGTTCAGGACACTGAAGAATGAAAGACATTCACAAAAGAGATCTTCCAGAACTGCTTCAGAAAGTGGAAAGAAGAATGGGAGAACTGTGTTCTAAATGAGAAGTATTTTGAGGGGAATTAATGGCAATGTGCTTTCCTAGCATATATTTCTTTCTTTCTTTTTTTTTTTCTTTTTGAGACAGGGTTTCACTATGCAGTTCAGGCTGGCTTTGAGCTTACTTTTGTAGCCCAGGCTGGTCTCAAACTTACACTGATCCTCCTGTCTCTTCCTCCCAAGTGCTAGGATTACAGGTGTGTGCCACTATGCCCAGCTTCCTATCATACATGTTTTTAATGTAAATATTTATTGTATTTTTATCATACCATATATAATTAGTGTAAATTTATAAGATAATTCTAATGAAAGTTGTTTGGTATATATTTCTAAGATGGCGAACTGTTTTCATTTTAAAACAAGCAACACTTTATGGGTAAAGCTTTCATTACCACCACTATATAGTACTTTTTAGATCTGGACAGTCACAAAGGATCTTATATTATATGGTTCTATTTATATGAAATATCCAGAATAGGATAGGCAGGAAGCTCTCAGGTTCAAGCCCAGTCTGGGCAATTAAATGATTTAGCGAGACCCTGTCTAAAAATTATTATAAGGATTGAGAGAGAACTCAACGCAAATGCCTTGAGGAGTTTAGTCCTCAGTAGAGACAGAGACAGAGTGAAAAAGCAAGAGAGATAAACAGTCTAGAAACAGAAACAGCTGGGCACTCAGTACATACCGATAACCCTAGCTAGTCACAAGGTTAAGACGAGAGTAACAAGTTCAAACTCAGCCTTAGAAACTAAGTGACTTAGCAAGACATAGTCTCAAATCTTGGCCAAGGATTTTTTTAAAGAATTGAGCATGTAGTTCAGTACGCAGTACTATTTAAATAAATAAATAATAAAAACTTAAAATTAAAAAGGAAAGGACTATTTTGTAAAAATTGCTAGGCAGGGTGATGCACACCTATAATCCTAGCTAATCAGGAAGCTGAGGCAGGAGACTTGCAAATGTAAGTCCTTGTCTAAAAATAAAACAGGTACTACACTAAAACTGATAACAGAAAGACTACCAATAAAACAAGAAAATATATCAAACTTCATTAAGCTTGAGAAAAATACAACTTAATACCAAAATAAGATAACATCATACATCCACTAGAAAGACTAAAATTAAAAATACAGATAATGTATTGATGAGGATAGAGTACAACATGCACACACTAATGGTAAGAAAAAATCTTACACAGCCATTTTGGAAGGCTACATACTAGTATTTGCTAAAGTTGAATGTAAGTATACTGTACAGTCTAACAACTTCATTTACACACACACACACAGACAAAAAAAAAAAAAACCCAAAGTTTATTAAAAACAAAAACAGATTTAGAATTTGGGGTATATTTACACAATGGTACACAAGAAGTTAAATGAACAATCCCGATGCACAACATAGTAAGTTGCACCTACATTATGGTCAGAAAAAAAAGACACAGAAATAAGCAAAAGCAATCAATGAGTGTAACTAAGATACTTGTTATTAACTATGTCTACCTAAGTTAGCAAACTATAACAACACTAACTGCCTGTGGGAGCAGAAAAAAAGTAGTGATGGGGAGAATAGGTCATGAAGAAGGCTTCTCTGGGTGTTGGTAATACACTGAAGCCCTAAATTGGAAGAGTTATGGTCCTATCCATTTGTGAATCGTGAAAAAATATAAATTTCAGTTATGGACATAAAAATGCCTAACAAGTGCCTATTTTTATACTTTAACCCCTAAATATTCCATATCTTTCACAGCTACATAGTTTAATTTAATAAAACATTGTATTAATTAGTTCTTAGAAGGTACAGACTGTTTTGGCAGCATCTTAGAGCTTTAAGAACAAAATCAAGAACAATCAAGATAGCTACATGTGGTACAGCAACCTGCAATAATGCAGGAAAGCTGGAACATCAGCCAATCAGTTACAAGGAGAATGAATAACACTGTCAAATTGGTTACATGCAAACCTCCTGCCAAGAAAAAGAAAGAAGAAAGGAAAAAAGGAAGGAAGGAGACAAAGAGAGAGAGAGAGAGAGAGAGAGAGAGAGAGAGAGAGAGAGAGAGAGAGAGACAGACAGACAGAGACAGAGACAGAGAGACAGAGAGAAAGACAGAACATTACAGAGGATATTTGTAGTTTTTTTGAAATTGTAAGGGTTTCCACAAACAGTTACTAGTAAGGAAAATTCTGCCAACTGAGGCTGTACTTCATAGGGCTGTATTTTATTTCCTTAGATAGGGTTAATTACAAGGATGTGTTCATTTTTTGAAAAGTCATCTAGTTGTATAATAGACGGATATTTGTATTTTTCTTTATATATTATGCTTTAGTTTAAAAGTTTACATTTAAAATGTGAGAGACAAAAAGAAAGAAAGAAATGTTGTACTGATATAGAAGAAATGGTAGATGAGTCTGTATTTTCCAGAGTCAAAGAATGAATTCTAAGGAACAAAAGAGGTCAAGAGTAGGAAAACTTATTGGGGAAAAGGAATGGGTAACAGAAATAGCTCCTGAAACATGGGGGGGGGGTCCCAAATGGGTTGCCAATGAGCCCTTTTCTCAAATGAAGTTTTATAGAGCAAATCCACAAGGCATGTACAACATGGGACAAAATTATGATCAACCAAATAGTCACTTAGGTAACATTGATCCAATAGTAACCAGGACATATGGATGACATCATTAACCTTGGTCAATAATCTACAGCCTTGCTGGGGATATAGCTTAGTGATAAAACTTAGTTCAGACCCCAGCACCATAAAAAAAAAAAAGTTCATGGGGAAAAATAAACAGGCTATTAGCTAGGTACAATAATGGATGTAATGAAATATGAAGGAAGATGTTCTCTAGAAAAAAGAGGGGAAGAGTTTGTCATGATAAACAATATAGTGTTATAAACAGCTAAGTTAGACAGAAATTAACATACAATCAGAAAGAGACAGGATTCTCAAGGAAGTAACCAGAAAAATAAAAACGTTAGAATCATGGCTAGAGGTGCACCTGAAGAGACTAGACCTCAAGATAGAGACGCAATGGCCAGGCCTACATGCCTCCCTTAGGGATGAGCAGTAACTCAGAATCATACCATGCTTGACATTACCTTGTTCAGTAAGGTCCTAATAAATAACAATTGTCTAGGTGGCTGACCAGATGATTGGGAACTATCTCTCCTCAAAATGTCTTTGTTTTCCCCATGTACCCTTGCTCTGTGACCTGCTTCCCTACTGGATCAATATTAGCTAAGCAGCTATACTTATAATTTTACTGGTTGATTATAATTTGATCTACATTGGATTTGCCCCATGATTTTGTACCCACCTCATAACTTTACTCTATAAAACATTCTTAAAGAAGTGGCCTCAGTGGTAACCACTTGCAGCACCTCTTCTGTCTCTCAGGAGCCATTCCTGTCACCCAACAAACCTTCTGTACTTTTAACTTCCTTTGTTCTTTGGAATTCATTGATTTTGTAGGACGTGGCCTGTCACATCTGACACCTACCATGGTGGGAGTTATGTTTTCTCCAATACCAGTTTCACAGCAGTAGGTCCACTGAGGTAAAAGTCAAAGCCTTAAGGGATTCTGAAATGACTAATGTTTTGTTTCGTCTATGTGTACAACAGTGAAGAGTTAGAAGAAACATACATAAATTTTAAAACTGTAAATAGAGCCATCAAAGACTGAACTTTAAGTAGTAGTTTCAGGGTATTGTAGCTTTTTGAAGTCTAAACTTCCTTTAAACATTTAAGTTTGAGCTGGTTAGGTAGAACATTGGCTAGTTCATACAAGTTCCCAAGTTGGATGGGAGGCAATGTTTGAGATTTGCACAATTGATGTTTTACTTTTCTGAGAACATATATATATATATATATATATATATATATATATATATATATATCCTATGTAAGTCAAGGCATACCTATTAGAGTCAGATGAACTGCTCCTGCTTCTGAACCTAAATCTCATTTCTAACCTTCCATTTGGAAGTAGGAAAATAGGATTTGATATGTGTCTTGACTTATGCTACTACATGGAGCTGTGCTAAACACACAAAATACATCTTTTAAATTGTTCTTTCTAAGTACCAAAGAAACAAGTAGTGGCACTATATTACCTCTGACAGGGAAAGCTGGGAAACTGGATGTCAGGAATGAAAAAGTGATCAATTTTTTATTCAATATCTTGTTTTTTGGTATCTGGTATAGGGTTTCACTACGCAGCTCAGACTCATAGTGATCCTTTTGTTTTCAGCCTCCCCAGTGCTGGGATTGCAGGCATGTGGCACCCACCCGGACTTCATTCAATATCTTTTGTTCTGTATTTAAAAATAAGTCAATCTTGGGGCTGGTGAGATAACTCAGCAAACTAAAGCGCCTGCTTGGGCAAACTTAGGCAAGCTTAAGGACTATGGTTCAATCCCTGGCATTACATGCCACACAAGCCCCAACCCCAGGGCATGCTGAGTGGGCCAGAGTCTGGGTGTAGTGGTCTGAAAACAGGAGGAGCATCATGAGACCAAGCTGTGTAGTGAGAACCTGCAACAACCAAATACATTTCAAAAAATTAAAAATAAAAATAAATCAATCTTGTCAAAGAAAAAAATCACTGTAAATTCTGGTAGATTAAACAAATAAAACAATGTTTATATGAATATTATTTTTGTGAGATCTAAAATTCATACACCATCATCAGACAGTTTCCTCTCTTCTTCATATGCCCCTCTTCTCAAATTCTTAAAATACATAGTTCTTGGGACACGGTGGGATGGCTCAGTGGTCTAAAGCGCCTGCTTAGGAAAGCTTAGGCGGCTGCAGGGACTGCGGTTCGATCCCCGGCACCACGTGCCCTCAGAGCAGGCTGAGCCAGCCATAAAAATAAATAAATAAACAAAAGTTCTGAAATAAGAAAAAAAAATAAAAAAATAAAAATTCTTTAGCTTTTTTTCGGCCGGAACCGCCATCTTCCAGTAATTTGTCAAAATGACTAACACAAAGGGCAAGAGGATGGGAACCCGTTATATGTTCTCCAGGCCCTTTAGAAAACATGGGGTGGTTCCTTTGGCCACATACACGCGAATCTACAAAAAGGGTGACATTGTAGACATCAAGGGAATGGGTACTGTGCAAAAAGGAATGCCTCACAAATGTTACCATGGCAAAACAGGAAGAGTCTACAACGTTACCCAGCACGCTGCTGGCATTGTTGTAAACAAGCAAGTTAAGGGCAAGATACTTGCCAAGAGGATTAATGTACGTATTGAGCATATTAAACATTCAAAAAGTCGTGATAGCTTCCTGAAACGTGTCAAGGAAAATGATCAGAAAAAGAAAGAAGCCAAAGAGAAAGGTACTTGGGTTCAACTGAAGCGCCAGCCTGCCCCTCCCAGAGAAGCG
>PVJA010051652.1:0-12745 GCA_004027025.1 Myocastor coypus
AGCCCCAGCCTAGGGAACATTGAACTACATCACCAGTGCTATTTATTTATTTATTTATTTACTTACTTACTTACTTACTTATTTATTTGGAAAAATGTTGCTTCTGTCTGTGTGTGTCCTTTTGAGATAGGGCTTCACTATGCAGTTCTGGCTGGCCTTGAACTCACTTTTGTGGCCCACGCTGGTCTGGAACTCACACTAATCCTCCTGCCTGAACCTCCCGAGTGCTGGGATTACAGGCGTGCACCAGCACACCCGGACCTGAAAAATGTTTTTGAGATAGGGTCTTGCTAATGTATCCTGGTTTACCATGCTCCTTACTCAGCCTCCTAAGAAACTGAGATTATAGACACTGCACCTGCCCTAACTACCACACACCACCCTACCTAGTTCTGGAACCCAGGGCTTCCTACATACTAAAAATGGGCTCTACCACTAAGCTATATACCCCAGCCAACATCAATTTAATTATAGAAACAGTATATTTGCGGGACTTTAGTCTACAGGCCAGTAGGGCAATCCAACCACTGCTCTATCTTTCTATTCCTTGTTGGTTGTTAGAAAACATAGTTTTGTGTCATTTCTTTAAATTTTTTCCATTTTGTATTTTGGGGAAGGTTCTACAGGGTGTTCAGGGTCTTACTACTAGATCGGACTTGTAGTGATATGCCCATTTACAGCCTCCCAAGCACTGGGATTACAGGTGCGTGCCACCACGCCCAGTGCTAATTGCCATCTCAGCATTCCCTGGGGGTGGAGCCTGCAGGGCAGGCCCAGGATCAAACCCCAGACCCTGTGCCTGCTTGTAGTCACTTTAACCCGCTGAGCTATTTGGCCAGCTCTTGTCATTTCAATTAGTTATGAGAAGTACTTTCACTACCTGTGCACCAATAATTTACACCTAAATCTACAAAGAAAGAAGATTTATATATTCATGCAAGACTGTAAAGCATTTGGTAAGAATTCCAGAACCAAAAGCTCCTTTTCTTGCTAAAAAGCATATGGATAAAATTTGAAGATGCTAATTTGCATTGAATATGAAAAATCAACTCTCAGGAGGCCGTGAACTAGGCTGAAATTTGCCCCTCTACGTCGCAGATGGGGCTGGTTTTGTTCCAACCTGTTGCACTCACCATGAAATAGAGCTTTATCTTTCTTTGCAGTCTTTCCTTCTAGGGCCATGGAGAAACATGATCCACAGGACACAAGGAAATTGGCTCAGGGTGCTTCAGGCACATAAATCTGTACCACATCAATAAAGGGAGAGGGACTAGAAGGAAGCCAAATAACTGAAAATAATGGTATGTCATCTGCTAAACCGAGTTCACCCTTGCTCTATTTCCTAAGTGGCCACAGCACATAACCTTATCTTGGAAACTGGGTCACTATGGCAAGGCGGATTTTGAACCTACTGTTTATACATCTCTCTTTCTTTCTCTCTCTCTCTCTCTCTCTCTCTCTCTCTCTCTCTCTCTCTTTCTGTGTGTGTGTCTCTCTCTCTCTCTCTCTCACACACACACACACACACACACACACACACACACACATGCACGCACACACAAACATGCGCGCGCATGCACACAGTCCTGGAAGAGAAACTGAGGTCTTTCTGTATGTTGAGCAAGTACTTCACGACTAAACTGTCGCCTCAGCCCATCTCCAATAATGTTTTAGACAGGTCCCTCGTATCTGGGCAGCAGGACTTCTGCTTTGCAAAATGAAATGCTACTCTTTTGGGTCCCTGAGAGGAGATGTAAGCAAAGATTTTGTTACTCACATAAATCAAGCTGCAGGTATGAAAATGAAGCTCTGGGAGTCTAGGTGTGTGTTAAAAAGCATTTCTGTCTGAGGAAAACAGTGTCAATTTATTTTTTAACATATCTTTGAGTTTCAAAACTGCTAATGTGGGAAAACTCACAGGCTGATGGCATGTGTGAATGTAGCGGGATTCACAGGGGAAAAAATCCAGGGTGACGAATCTCTTTCAATGGGTCCTGTCCCATAGTTCATCTCCATCCCCCTTTTTGTTCAAGAACAGCTGCCTGTGGGTGATGTAGAATAACAGCAAAACTATGTCCAGTTCTAAGGAAGAAGCAGAATTAAAGTCACAGCACACGTATGTGTTTGGATGGTCTCTAGAGTTAGTATCCAGGGATGTGATATTATCAGCTTCAAGGTCCTGAAGAGAGTCTTTCCAGGTGCTTGGTATTCTGAACAACGAATTGGACATTTATTGAAGGCGGGAAATACATTCTGCGAGATGAGGCCAGTGAACAGAGCACACAGCAGCCAAGAGGATAACAGCGGAGCACTTTTGTGTAAGGAATTCCTAAATTGCTACTCCCCTAAGCAAAGAAGACATCAGGACAGTTACCCTATCATAAATGCACTTGGATGGGCCGGGGAGATAGCTTCGTACTACAAGTGCCTGCCTGGCAAGTGCAAGGTCGTGGGTCATGAGTTTGAACCTCAGTCCTGAAAAAAAAAAAAAAAAAAACAAAACCGCACGTGGCCTGGTGTCAGATTTAGCTGTCCTATCAAAGTCCTGCTTGGTTTTGGATCAGATATAAATGAAAAAAAAACAAAAATGACACTTTTCTAATTAGTCCCAGATACAAGGTTCAGGAATTGCATAGTCCTCCTGGATTCTGTGTTCTGCGCATGTGCTCTGGGTCTCCATGACAGACAGGATCTTCCTAGTCGCTCAACAGGTTTGCCTCGTCCTAATTTCCTAGCTTACTATGTCAGTCAGTGTTTAAAAACTGGGTTTCCAGAAAATAAAAACCCTGATCTGTGAATGCTACGCATTTCTACAATTTAAATACTCTCACTATACTCAATTTCAAACTACCAACTGAACCCCATTGAACTCAAAGCTAAAAATACCTGGGGAGCCACATCCAGGGCACCACTGAGCATGACCCATCCCTCTTGCAGCCCAAAGGTTCCACTCGAGCAGGGCATTCTTTGAGTGGTGATGTGAAATGGACCAGTTTCTCCTTTCAAAGAAAAAGAGCAGATCAATCCCTTGGAATGTTCTCACACTGGTTTCTCTACTTCATCCATCTTCATCCAGCTACACCTTATTTAACCTTCAGGCCAGTGTAGATGGATTCCTACATCCCCAACCCAAAATCAAGAAGGAGTGACCCTCCCACAGGTCTGGGGTTCCTTCCTGCTAAGGTTTGGGTATGGTTTGACTGTGTCTCCTAGTGGGTCATGTGTTGAAATTTAATCCTCCTTGTGAGCTACTGTGAAAAATGGAAACTTGGTCTGATTCTGGTGTCAAGAGGCACCTTTGGGGGTGATTAGAGTGGAACCCCCATGTTTGAGTCCCAGTGATTTTATAAAAAGAGAGATCCAAAACCAGATACACACACACACACACACACACACACATACACACACACACACACACATACATACACACACACACACATGCACACACACACACACACACACACACATACACACACACACACACACAGAGGCACGCAAACATGTCTTTCACTGGCAGGGTCACTTCAGAATATGTGGAGAGAAGGCCATTACCAGATGTGGCTCTTTGGCTTTGGAATCTAGCACTGTGAGTCCAAATAAGTCTTTTTTCTTTATAACTTACCCAGCCTGTGATATCATGTTATAACTAGTAATTAGCACAGTGAGTAGCCCTGAGTAGGGATTAATAAATGCTTAGGTGCTGACTGGAGTTGGGGGAGGGGAGAGTGCGAGATGAACCTTGACTTACAAGCTTTGAACTGCCTCTGCTAAGAAACACAGCTAAGCCGCTGATGGAGTCCCAAAAACACTGCTGCAGTTTGAAATGTGCTAATTTATTTTATCACTTTGATTACAAATCCTCTGTGAGCTACCTAGCATTTCTGTGAAGACTGCCTAATATAGCTTTGGACTGCGACTCAAAGGCTGGCGCTCAATTCCCTCACAAGCTCTTTGAGCCGGTAACTTTGAGCTCCATATTTGGCGTGTGTTCTTAATTTGTTCTTTTGCATAATAGGCAGGATTACAACACCAAGAGTATGGAGCTGACACGGCAAAGGCAAGCAAAGAAGAAATAAAGTGTGCTCGGTACACAGCTGAGTGCTGGGCTTGCAAGCAGGTTTTTTATTTTTACTTTTACTTTTAATGGTGTGTGTTTACAGTACATAATGATTACGTCCCTCAGGGGGAATTGGTATATGGCCATAGCACAGTAAGTGCTAAGTAGTACCGACAAATTGTTGTTCTCTCATTTTCAATGAATTGATTTGTTTAACCAGAAAAACAAAAATGAGTTTCCCAAGTCATAAACACCTAATTCCAGAATGCCTAGCACACAAGCACAATGACCAGTTCTTCTTACCTTTCCCTTGGCATGTCCAGCCCTCTCGACGGCTCCTGATAGTAAGTGCAGTGACTCAGATGAGTGTGGAGTGGCAACAGCCCTTGTCCCCACCTCCCTTCTTGCCTCAGGGAATATCTTGCGCACAGCAATTAATTCCACCTGGACAATCCTTCTTTTCTTTGTTCGTCTTTGCCTTGTCCCTTTCTGTTAATTCATAAAATCTCATTTTATCCTCCCATCCTTCCTATTTTTTCTTTCTCATTTGTGAGCTCCCAATACCCCATTCACACCAGTCATACAGACACCTGAGGGAGAGACAAGGTGAAATAAAGCAAGCAGCGGTTCTCAACCTGTGGGTCGCGACCCCAGCAGGGGTTGGACGACCAAAACACAGGGGTCACCTAAAGTCATTCCGAATTATAACAGTAGCAAAATTACAGTTTTGAAGTAGCCACCAAAATTATTTTTTGGTTTGGGGTCACCGCAACATGAGGAACTGTATTGCGGGGTCACGACATTAGAAAGGTTGAGAACCACTGCTCTAGAGTTCGACAAATGAACCTGAGAGACCGGCAATCACCCTTTACCATCTCACAACTCTTCCAAGCATGTTTTCCTCAAACACGAGCAATGTAAATCATTTAAAAAAAAACCAAAATACACAACTGTAAATGTTTTCCTTAATAATACACTTTACAACAGATTTCTTTCCAACTAAATGTGCAGTATTTGTGCTAATAATATTCCCTATTAAAATTATCCTGTGAAGCCGGGCGTGGTGGCACACACCTGTAATCCCAGCACTTGGGAGACTGACGCAAGAGGATTGGTGCAAGTTTGAGACCAGCCTGGCTACAAAAGTGAGCTCAAGACCAGCCTGAGCTGCATAGTGAGCCCCTGTCTCCAAAAGACCAAAATGAATAAGATAAAATATTTCTGTGGAAAATAAGTCAATGTAATTCCAACTCAGATGTGCATTACAGGGTGGGTGCAGAATAATCTGGAAACTTGAGTAGCTTAATAGCACTATTTCTATTGGAGAATATTGTACAGTACAACTCATGCTACGGCTCGTGTCTACATGTCTCCCCACAGGCTCATGCAGTCATAGGTGGAGCTTCCTCAGAAGTGGCTCGATCCGGAGTGCGTAGTGCTGGATTTGATTCGTGGTGCAGTGCTAGGATTGAGCACACCAGGATTAAAGGTGTGAGACCTAGTCACCCTAAGAATCGTGGATAAGATATAAGGGATAGAAAGAGCTATGGTTGTCCCTTGTTCCTTTTGTTACCATTGGCCCTGCAAGAACTGTCTCTCCTGTGGATGCCTGTCTGCTGTGCCACCCTGGCTTGGAACTAGGTGACAATGGACTGACACTATACACACTGAGCTAAATAAACTTTCCCTTTTTAACTTTGTGTCTTAGGGAATTTTGTCTCAGCAATGAGAGAAAAGTAACTAAGATATCCCATTTGTAACTTTAGAACATGTCTACCTGGATTGTTGATCAAGTAGTTTGTTTATGTTATGAGTTTCTTTTTTTTAGGAACTATGGATAGCAGTATTATGCAGTCACAGTTATTGAAGCCCATGAGAAGCTGTGCTCACAGCAAGCCCATGGCAACAAAAGATGGAGCACAGACCAATCAAAATGCCTGGGTGAGTGAAAGGCAGCGCACACAGACCAAAGCAGGAAGAAGTAGCAACAGGTGAATGGAAACCATAGATAAGAGAGGCTTAGGACCCTTAGAGGACAGGCACCCCTGCTTACTGCCTCCCACTGAATCTGGGGGTATAGATGATGGGAATGAGTGACAGGATGCTGAATCATTTTAGGAGCTCTCAACACACATGAGTACAGAACAAACTGCTCTGGTCTTAGTTATATTTATGACATACAGTACACATTTACGAATGTGGAATGAGGTGGGAATAGGGTGTAGGTGACTGAAGGTCAGGATAAGTGGTCCAGTCCACATGTGGTCTCACCTGGAGCATCACAGAGCTCTTGAGGTTTTGTTACTTTATTTTCCACCCCTCTTGGGACAGTGGAAGCAGTGATGATGCTAGGGTGCTATTTACAATTAGGAAGGGGGCAGGGGGCAGGGGGCAGGGAGCACTCAGCTCCCTTGCTCCTAGCTGCAGTCAGGAGCTCTCTTTAAGCACCATCTACATCCCAACAAGTACACATACGGGACACAACTTTTCTACAAGGAAGCAATCTTATTCCAAATGTGCAGAGAGGCCAGCACAGCCTGCCATAACAAGATACATGTTTCTTCAAGAACCAGAATACTAGTCTGAGGCACAGCGCCCACCTGCTTTGCTCAAAAAAAGCTATTTCTGAACTTTCAGAGACTTCATGGCAGTCACCACTAAGGATCCACATGGAGTCTCTGTGAATGTTGTTTAACTGAAGGACCAAGTCATTGCTTAGAAGTCCAAACTGAGTTCATCTATTTCTCATTTAGTGACCAATTAAACTGATTTTTTAATAGCTCGTCATGGGGGAGCTGGGGAGATAGCTCCATGGCATAGTGCCTGTCTGGCAAATGCAAGGTTGTTAGTTCAAATCCCAGTCCCAAAAAAAAAAAAAAAAAAAAAAAAAATAGGGGCCCAGCAGGATGGCTCAGTGGTCTAAAGCGCCTGCTTAGGAAAGCTTAGGCGGCTGCAGGGACCACGGTTCGATCCCGAGAATCCTCAGGGCAGGCTGAGCTGGCCATAAAAATAAATAAACAAGCAAACAAAAGTTTTGAAACAATAAAAAAATAAAATAAAATAAAAAATTCTTAAAAAAATACTCATCACAGTAACATGATTGAATAGAGCAAAAGACACATTGGAACTGCTTGGGGAAAAATCAATTTAAAATACAGGTAATTGGTAGAAAAGGAGGAACACACATCCTGATGCCAAAATCAGTGTGAAGTAAGAGACTTGGGGATCAAACAAAGCATAGGCACAGGACTTCATAAAGTGATTATTAGGTCATTCTAGGGCTGCCTGTGGGTCTTTCGCCTGCATGTGGAGCAGGACCACCAGTGAGGAAGCTTCCAAAAGTCTTCTGGAGTGAAACGGTGTGGCTAACTCAAGGCACACAGGAAAGTTGGGATGGAAGGCCCCTTGCCTCTTCTGTCTTCTTCCAAACAGAAGATGTTACGCCTAGAAATAAATTTCACCAGTACTCACAGGAGCAAGTGACCAAGAAGCTGCTCCCTTCCCAGCAGGTCACCAGTTTGCTTTGTTTGCTATTTGTGGAGTGTGTGTGTGTGTGTGTGTGTGTGTGTGTGTGTGTCTGTGTCTGTGTCTGTGTGTCTGTGTGTGCGCACGTACACATGCTCCACAGCAACTAACTGGAAACTCTAGCCACAACAAAGTTAGGAAACTCAGTGGTGCCAGTGTGGGTAGTGAGTGGAACAGCATGACCTCTCTGCAGTGTGAAGAAGGGGTGCAGAGTGTGAACATGCAATGCAAGCAGCCTTAGACTAGGAAGTCAGTACTCTCCCACCTTGTGACCAAAGGTGCAATGAGCCTTGGGTGCAAAGGAGCAAGAGTGGGGCTCAACACTCTCCCCACCCAGCGACCAGAGCTGCAAAAAATTGACAGCAAAAGGACAAGGGATGGGAAGCCATCACTCTCCACTTCCTGCCACCCCTTGACCAGCATGTGAGAGGAACTAGCAGGGTGGCACAAAGGAGGCTGCACCAGGTCTAGGAGAATCCAGCTGTACAGAGGACTGGGAGCAGCTTCAGGCTATCTCTGGGGACCACGGTAACTTGGAGAGTGATACTGAGACAGTCATGTAAACGTGACATGGAAAGGGCATCTAGAAAGCTGCTGGCCAAAGGCTCTGACCCGGTCCCCACTCTGGAGACCGAGATCAGCCTCACACTCAGCTCTAATTCTATTGTACATTTGGCCGCTACCCAGCACACATCTGCTGTTTGACTTGGACAATAACACAGAAATGTGGGCACCAGAGGAACTTTTTCCTTCTTTCTCTCTTTATCAGTTTGTTTCTTTCTTTTTTTTTTCCTTGTGGACAGGGAATTGTTTAGGCTTTGACATTCATTGTTTTGTTCTATGCTGTTCTCTCTTTCCTATCTTTCTACATTCTTTGATATTTATATGTGAATGAACATTGTCTCTAGTCTTCCTGGTTTGTTTCAGTACTACTTTGCTTTCTCTTTCAGCCTTTCCTATCCTCTTCTCCAGTTTCCCAAAGCTTGAGTGATCATCATTTTTTTTCTTCAGTCTTGCTTCTGCTTTGTTTCTCCTCAATTATCACTCTGCTGTGATCTTTATTCCTCTTATAATGCTCCTCACACAAGACAAAAATCAGTCTACCAAGGCAAAACTTACTGCAAACAAGTCACTGGTTTATGTTGGATTTTGTTATATAGCTATAGATCTTGCTACAATGGTTAAAAGTATAAAACTAACATTTACCACAGATTGCGAGTTTCCCACCTGTGTTTGATGACACTATTATTGCTAATTGTGCTACTTTAGTCTGGATGCCATACCTGATTGAATCAGTTGTTTATCCTTACATGACAACACTATGACTGTCCCAGATCATAATCATCAGCATAGTACTGTAGCAAGACTGTGGGCTGGGGCCGGGCAGGATGGCTCAGTGGTCTAAAGTGCCTGCTTAGGAAAGCTTGGGCAGCTTCAGGGACCACGGTTCGATCCCCAGCCCCACATGCTGCACCAGCCCTGCCCTCAGGGCAGGCTGAGCAGGCCATAAAAATAAATAAATAAATAAATAAATAAATAAGCAAACAAACAGAAAAAAAAAATAAATAAATAAAGTGCCAAAAGGAAAATTTAAAAAAATAATAAAAAAAGGATTGTGGGCTGAGCTAAATTGCAACTTCTCATCTGTAATGAAGTGAGAGGGTAGGATCATAATACAGATACAAAGCCAGCTACACATGTGAGACACTTCTGAGAGATAAACATTTCCTATGGAAGCTTGAATATTACTGATAAAACTACCTAATATAAGAAACATACAAGCATCAACACACTAAACAAATTAAAAATTTTATTTATTTATGTTATGGCCAGCTCAGCCTGCCCTGGGGGTGGGGCTGGTGCAGCATGTGGTGCTGGGGATCAAATTATGGTCCCTGCAGTTGCCTAGGCTTGCCTAAGCAGGTACTTTAGACCACTGAGCCATCTTGCCAGCCCAACAAGTTAAAATTTTAAAATATAAAATGACAAGATAGCGAAGGAAAATGCAACCCCAGACCTGCAGACTACTCAGGACAAAACCAGGAGACAATGAGATAGAGGAAATCATAAACCATTCACTTGAATTTTTTGATGACAGAAGTAAAAGTTAAAAAACAGATGAATGAGGTTATAGAGAAGATCAGATCAAAAATAATCTCTTGAGTTAAAGAAATAATGACCATAATGAAGGACTTGCTCAGTGAATGTAGATATAGTAATAATAATAATGATGATGATAATAATAATAACGAAGATCACAATTCCAAGAACAAACTAGACAGAAGCTACCAAGCAAAGGAGATGAGTAAATAGAGGGGAAAGACAGGAAAAAACAACAGTTAAACAATATGACAAAGGTAAACCAACACATATCAGTTATGACCATCAAATTAAATAGGCTCATTTCACCAATAAAAAGGAATAAACTGATAGAATGGATCAAGAAAAAAAAATCCAATAATAAGGATTTTGGAAAAGCATTTAACTCAAAAAGAAATTTGTTGCCTGAAAGTCAAAGGAAGGAAAACATTGTTCCATGCCAAGGGAACCTAGAAAAAAAACAGGGGTAACTATTCTATTTCCAGACAAAGTAAACTTCAATCCAAGACTGATCGAAAGAGATTAAGTCACTACATACTTGTTAAGGAAAAACTCCAAGAAGAAGAGATAACAATCACAAATATATATGCACCAAATACTGGTGCAACCAATTATATAAAACAAATATTAACAGACATGAAAAGTCAAAAATACATTAATGTAATTATAACAGGAAATCTTAATGACTCACTATCACAAATAGGTGGAGCAACTAGACAAAAAAATCAACACAGAAATATCAGAACTGAACCAAAACTGTGAACAAATAAACTTAGTAGATGTGTACAGGCTGCACCATTCCACAGTATCAGAATACATATTCTTTGCAGCAGTGCATGGAACATTCTCCAAAATGGACCACATATTAACTCATAAAACATGCTTGAGTAAATGCAAAGGAACTGAAATTATCTCATGCATATTATTAGACCACAGTGCAATGAAATTGGAAATCAATGGCAAAAGAGACCACAAAAAAAACTTCATAGATATGAGGAAATAAATAACACTCTCTTGAAAAATCAATGAGTTACAGATGAAACTAAAGAAGAAATTAAAGAGTATCTACAATTAAATGGAAGTTCCAATATAACATACCAGGACTTATGGGACACAATGAAAGCAATTATATGAATAAAATTTATAGTGGTAAACTGTCACATCAGGAAAATGGAGAGAGCTCAAATAAACAATCTAATTTTCAATCTTCTAAGAAAGAAAAAAACAGGTCCGGCCCAAAGCTTATATGAGGAAAAAAATTACAAAAATTAGAGAAGAAATTAGCACAATTGAGACTAAGAAAATTATACAAAGGATCAATGAATTGTAGAGTTCTCTGAAAGGCTAAGTAAAATTGATAAACTCTTAGCCAATACTATCAAATAAAAAAAGAAAATTCTCAAATTCAGGCTCACCTGGTAGCTCAACAGACTAAAGCACCTGCCTACGCAGAGTGGAGCAGGGTTTGATCCCCAGTGAGCCCTGCCAGCCCTGTCCATGAAGCACACTTAGATGGTAATTGAGACTGAATGTGGTAGCACATGCCTATAAGCCCAGCTCTTGGAAGGCTGAAAACAAGAGGATCACTAGGAGTCTAATCTACTTAGTGAGGCTCTATACACCCTGTACTAAATTCATTTTTAAAAAAAGACTCAAATTGATGCAAGTAGGAATGAAAAGAGTGAAATCATAACAGACCCTGCAGAAATCCAGAGGATTGGGGCTGGGGGGATAGCTCTGTGGCACAAGTGCTGCCTGGCAAGTGCAAAGTTGTGAGTTCAAACCCCAGTCCCAAGGAAAAAAAAGAAAGAGAGAGAAAGAGAAAGAAAGAAAGAAAGAAAGACAGAGGATGATTGATCCCTATTTCAAGAGCTTTTATTCTAGTTAGGTGGAAAATGCAGAAGAAAGAGATAGATTCCTACATACATATGAATTGCCAAAGTTGAATCAAGAAGATATAAAATTTCCAAATAAACCAATATTACTTTATTGAATTAAAGAATTAATTAAAAATCTGCCAGAATAAAAGCCTAGTCCAGATGGTTTCACTGCTGAATCCTACAAGAAATGTAGAAAAAAATCTAGTTGCACTGCTCTTCTAACATTTTAATGAAATTTGAAGTGAAGCAAGACTTCCAAAGTCATTACTAGAAGCAAGAATTACCCTGATACCAGAAAAGACAACTGCAGGCCAATCTGCCTAATGAACATAGCTGCAAAAATCCTCAATAAAATACTGGTGAGCATAATGCAACAAATCACCAACAAGTTTATGCACGATGATCAAGCACAATTGATCCAGGGATGCAGGGATAGTTCACAAAATGAAAATCAATAATCTTTATCTCATTCTCTTAAAAGTCATCTATGACAAACCAACAGCCAATATAATACTAAAAGCCTTCACTCCAAAATCAGGAATGAGACAAAGATGTCTATTATCATAATCTCCATTAAAAATAGTCCTGGAAAAATTAGCCAGAACAATTAGATAAGAGAGAGTAATAAAAAGTAAGGATAGAAAGGAACAAATTAAATTATTATTTGCAGACGACATGATATTGTACCAAAAAACTTTTAAGTTTAATAACCAAATTCAGTTGCAGAGCTGGATATACAGTCAACATTCAAAAAACAGTAGTACTCCTGTACACAAATAATACTTACTAAAAAATCAAGAAAACTACAACTTTCACAATAGCATCAGGAAAAAATGCAATACTAAGGGGCTGGGGGGTAGAGCTCAGTGGCACAAGCACCTGCCTGGCAAGCACAAGGTGCTAAGTTTGATTCCCGGTACTTTAGAAGAGAATAAAAAGCAATACATAGGAATGAGTCTACCAAAAAAAGTAAAAAATTTTTACAATGAAAACTAAAGTATTCTGAAAAAGGAAATTAAACAGGATTTCAAAGTGGTGGTCCATGCCTCTTATCTTAGCACTTGTGATGCTGAGGCAGCAGGATCATTACGAGTTTGAGACCAGCCTGGGTTACAAAGTGAGCTCAAGGCCAACCTGAACTGCATAGTGAGACCTTGTCTCAAAAAAAAAAAAAAAAAAAAAA
>PVJA010051653.1:0-12745 GCA_004027025.1 Myocastor coypus
GAGGAGGAGGAGGGGGAGGAGGAGGAGGGGGAGGAATTCCAACCGCAGGGCAAGAATAACTTGCTTAGCAGGCAGAGAGCTACCCAGGACTTGTTAGAAACCCTTCATATAAAGCAGGTAGTTTATGCATGTCTTCAATTTAATGACATTTAATGTTTCTGAAAATATTAATTTCAACTTATGGATAACAAAATATTTCTGTTTTTTTTTTTTTTTTTTTTTTTGTACCTTGTGTTGTTTTGCTTCTTTTGCTGTTTTTAACCCCCTGATTGGCTGCTTTTCTCTGCCTCTTCCTCAGCCTCAGCCTCAGCCTCTGCCTCTGCCTCTGCCTCTGTCTCTCTGTCTCTGTCTCTGTCTCTGCCTCTGCCTCTGCCTCTGTCTCTATCTCTGTCTCTCTCTGTTGGTTTTTCAAGCAGCCTGCTTATGCAGAGAACAGAGAAGAGTTAAAATGAGAGTGAATTTAGAGAAAGTGTCACTGGATAACCATGACAACTCAAAAGGCAGCAAGAAATTTGGAATCTAATATTTTTTATGAGCAGCAGAAAACCTGGCAGTGGGAGCAACAGCCCTCTGTTACCTGGCAGACTCAGAACCTGGTTGAAATAGAATAAATGTAAAGAAAATGGGGAGAATGTTAATGTGAAAACTTGAAAAAGTATATAATAAGAAAGCCACTAATGTCACTTTTCATCATCTTAAACATCCCACAGGCTATTTGAAACCTTAGCAAGTGAAGCCTCTCCGTGCACACCCGTGCTCTTCTTCATCCTCAGGTTGCACACAGCATCCCTCCACCGTCGCTTTAATTGACGGCGGTGTGCGCGTTGTCTTACCATTGTGACCAAAGCGGAAATACACTGCTAGCAAGACAAACTCACGATGAGACCCGTTATATTAAACCATTGACTTAGGGTGTTAGAAATTTCAATTGAATTCTCTTTGATTTATGTTGCTCCCCTGAGTCCTGGCCATTCAAAAGCCACATGATGAGTTTGGATGCTAGAAGGTATAGCATGCGTCAGTGAGGACAGACTGAGGCCAGGATGTCAGTGACTGGGGTTACAGAATTCTGCTATCGAGACAGCAAATAGGCAATAATGAAAAGTAAAGTTTCTACAGAAAACATCGATTTATTAAGTCGGGTCCTCCTAATGCCTGTAATCATCTGTCTTCATCTGTGTCCATATGTCTGTGTGTGTGTGTATGTGTGTGTGTGTGTGTGCAATTTTCTTTGCTAGACACGTGCCTATTCTCTAGTTTATTTCCTGTCTGATTGTTTCTTTCCCTTTTCTCTTTTAAATATATCTTAAGGTCTTCTTCAGAAATTCCAGGCCATCTGTCCTCACCATACTAAATAAGCATTCATGGACACATGGCTGCCTCCTCCAGACAGACAAAGGCGTTGGAGTGTCTCTGAGAGGAATGACCCAACAGCAGTGGTAAAGAGGCATAAAAATATTTAAAGTTAAAAAAAAAATAGCCAGACCCACCAACTTTTTCCTTCCTTGATACCCCTTCCAGGCTTCTGTGTATCTCCTGTTTTGCCTTTGGAATCTGCCTGTACAGAATGAATGTGCATTGTTACTGGCCACATTGGACAGAAGCTGGATTTTACAGGTAAAAAATCCTTTGCATCATAAAAACAGCTTTCAGTTTCCTTAGCTGCTACATGCCTGTAGAGTGCCATGAGAAAACGTTTAAAGACAGAGATGTGGCAACGAATGAGAGGGTCTCCTGAAATGTCTGTCCCTTTAGTAAATATATTTTAAGAAGAACACACCAAATGACAGATAGGCGTTGAAATAAGTTACGTAAATTTTAAGCAAGAAGGGCACACAGGTTTTCTTGTTTTTAAATCCATCTCTTAAAATTTCACATAAAAAAGGTGGACTTGTTTCCTTTCTGTCTGACAGTCTGCTTCCTCTGTACGTGCTGCAGCCAATTGTCTTATTTCACTCCCCATGAATGCTACTTTCCTATATAAATTTGTTGGTTTATTAAAGCATTTTATCTAATGAAAAATATTTTAATTGGATGTAAATTATCACTTTATTTTTTTCACAACAGATGCTGTGTGAATTACATGAACTTATATGAATTTCTGAGCTACTCATAAGTATTCAGAAAACTGTTGAAACCTGTTAGCTGAATGGAAGATAAGATATTCCTATTCTCTTTATGGGCTAAACCTTGCATATATGAAAATTGGTAGACATTTTTCGCCTCTGAAATTGAAGGCATTCTTCATAAGCAAATGTTTCTTCAATGGTGCACAATGCTACGTACCCTTGTACCTGAACACAGGTTAGCCCAAACTGATGTCCTCTATGACTTAGTTTATGAAATGTGTGAATACTACCTGTTATGTATTTTATATAAAAGCAAACAGCCTCCAGCCCACATTACTAATATGTATAAACATCATAAACTTTATTTTGGATACTTCAAGCAGTTCATTCATAATAACTTACCAACAAAATTTTTTTTTGCTTCTTAAAACTATCTACAATGAAAAGTGAGTAAACTAAATTTTTATAATGTTTAGACAGAAAAGAATTTTATAAGTGGTCCTTGAATAACAACACAAGCGCACAGCAAACTGTGTGGTTGATTCAACAAGATGGAAGTCAAATTTCAGATAATTTACCACCTCAACCATTGACACACAAACCGAGGTTTCCAGTTTTGCAGTCTGCTTTAAAAGTAACATTAGGCTGTAGATGCTGTTAACCTTGATTTTCTGAGGGCTTTTGCTGTTGTTTGTGTGAGGAGGGAGAGGCCGCCAGAGAGGAAAAAGGAACCAGGCAGAGGTCCGATGAATTTCATTAACAAGTGGTGCTCAGTAGTGTGTGTCTTACATTGTTCATTTTTTAAGAGAATGTTCCCCTCTTAAAAAAACAAAAAGATGAGTGGGTGCTCAGCGGGTTCTTTTGTTGTTCAATCTGTCAATTACAATTTTGCAACAAATCTTAAAAGAGGAACAAAGGAGAAAAGCCTTATTATAAAATATAGAAATGTGAATGCCAAAATTCAAAGATGCAGTTTAAAAAGATACCAGTGGGAAGAAAACAAGAGATTTTATATAAATTAGAAAAGGAAAATCCCAGCATCCTCTGAAGACTCTACGGCTTGAACTAGAGCTCCGGCTACTTAGTACCTGAACTGAGAAGAAGGCCTTCTCAAAGCGGCACAATTCTATGGGTGAAAGATGAAATGCCCATCTATTTGTGCTTCCACCTTGACTAACAAAGGGAGAATAAATTATAGCTTTAACTGATATTTTCAGCTCTTGGAAAATTGAGTAGGAACAAGGGCCTAAGATACCAAACATTTGTTTTACAAGAAAAGAAAATACTGAGAAGGAAGACGCAAGAACTTGACATATTTGGTCCTAACAATTGGCAGTCCAACCATAGATGTCAAAAGCAGCTGTGTGGCATACAGGGTATTTCTTGTCACCTTTTTTCAATGTTAAGCTTGTCCTAGATGATTATTTTCATGTCAAATTTCTAATGATTTTAAATAGATGAAGATTCCAAATGATATGACTTTCACATGCTGTGGTTTGCTAGCAGGAAATTAATTGATCAGCTATTTGTGGACAAATCTTTTGCAAATGCTTCCCAAAATGTCAAAGCAGAAAAGGCAACTTTTGAGAAATAGCGCAGACTAATGAAATGATGAGTATTGAGGTAAACAGAATCTCATTATAAACTCTTGTTCTTTTTCTTACCCTCATGATGTGATCCACCTTTCTGAGCCTAAATGCCACCTCTGTGATGAGGGGATAATAGTGGATTTCTCATCAAATGATTGCAAACATTAAATATGATAACATGCGTAAGATGCTTAGGAGAAGTTAGGACGCATAGTGAGGCCTTGGAAAAATGTAAAATTCCCACCTCCATCAACCTCAACTGGAACTGCAGAGAAACTCACGAGCCATCTAAGCCACGAAAAGCAAGTGCTCGGAAAATTTCTGGAACAGTCAGAAATCCTTTGTGATATTTTTAGTATTGAAGTCAACAGTCTTCTTAATAAAGACCGAACAATACAAGAAGAATTTTCATGTTTAAACCATGCGCGTGGGTAACTTCGGTAAGGGAGTTTTCTTTTAAAAATCCCCTCTTCAGACACATAACTACCATGAGTTCTAAAAAGGTACCACTGATTTCCTTTCCCTAACAAATTCCCCTTCATTCACATACACATGCCACCAACACATGGATTTACAGAGAATAAAATATTAATCTGAAATGTGATTAAACTGTCCAAAATTATAACATATTTATGGCCAAATAAAATTTAAAAGTATGCAGGTTAGGCTAACAAGGAAGTTTTTATGATTTTAAAACAACACTGCATTTTTGTCAACATTTGATCTTAAAAATTGAATTTAAATTATGACAAATTGAGATCTTTTTGTTATCTTGGATAAAAATAATAAAATAACTCATCTGAAAACAATTCACAAACTATTTGTTTAATTTTGGAAGACGTTAGTTTACTTCTAGAAAATATCAATCCTGGGGGCTTTGCATGCCTTTGTTTTCCTTTCTAATTTTTTTCTAACAGAGCTTTATATTTAGTAACTGTAATGGGGATGGAAAAGACAATTATTAAATCTTGTGCAAACCACTATTTTGCAGAAAAATGATATTTCTACAAATAAAAAACAACCAATTTTTAAAATTACACCATATCATTATACTTCAAAAAATGTTGAAGTTTCCTTTCAGTGGCTTGAGAAAAAAGGAATCTGTTCCTGGTGAATAATAGAAAACACACTTTGCCTGCAGCTTGATTTTTCTGGGATTCATCATGGTCTTCTGCCAAAGAAGTCTATAACTGGGAAGTCTTAAGAGTCTGAACAAATATCATTATGCCACTTGCCATACTTTAAAATGCATGAATATCAATTTCAAACTGATTAAAATGTTGCTTTGTCCTTTAAAGGTATGTGTGCATACACATGCTTACATGCATACACACATGCGGGCACACGCACACACATGTACGCACACGCACACACACACACTGTTTTTATACATTCAGCTCTGCTCACAAAGTTGCTTTTCTGGTTCAATCACAGAAATAACAGAGAAATGCAACAGAAAGGGTTTTAAAATCTCAGGTGTCTGTTTCACTTAAATTACGAGTGACCCAGCAGATCTCTGAAGCCTGGATGTGACCAATGGAACTGGTGACACTAAGCAAATATTCTGTGAGATTGACATCCAACTTTGCTTTTCTGTTAGAGCAGCAGTCTAAATTCCCGTGGAGACAGAAGCACAAATATTTCCACAGGACCTGGTATGCGGAGTTATAATCGTCGCTTCTCTCGCTGTCAGACAGAAAAGTGCCAAGGAAGGAAGCCCAGAGAATATGGATGCAAGCAGAGGAGATATCTTGTGAAGGAGAAGGAAAATGGGGAGGGTTATGTGGCTGACGGTCACTGTTATTTCATAAAATTTTGTCCTGACTTGGAAGAAAATAAAGGAGGATGTTTTCAGGATGAGTTGCTTAATCTGGACTGGTCAAAGTATGAGCTGGAGATTCTGTCTGGAGAAAATAGTGTGATCATAAATTCAAAATACTACACTTGAGCTGCAGCCAGGACAGAAACAAATCCATATTTTTCTATTAAATAATTCTAAGGAATCATCTTTGTTGTAGCATCTGATTTGTGAAAAGATAAATTTTATTTAATTTTCTATAAATTATACTGTGAATGTAATCAGGATAGACTGGGTTATTTATACTTTACCTCCAAAGTTGCAGTAGATGCGGCAACGAGTTTGTGACTCTTGTGAACCACAAAGAGACCAGGAATTTTGCTTCCTGTCTTAGCCTTCCTGCCAATGAAGCTCTTATATCTGGAAAGCTGCTGTTTGCTTTGACAATGGAAGCAAAATGTCAGATAACTGAAAGTTTCTACGAAGGTTGCATCTTGAAATGTCCCTTGTCTTTTCTTATATTTCACTAACCAGGGCAAGTCACAAAAGTCTGAAATGTGTTTCACATCAGAAGGGCAGCAAAAGGCAGTCGGACCCTATGACCAGACGGTGAAGCGTACGGGGACGATCACAAGGTGTGAAGCCATGGGAGGGGAAGTGGAGAGGCGGGCTTTCTGTATTTCAGCGCTGCTTACAATCTGTCTTCTTAAGGATGATGTAGACACCTAAGACAGCATATCTAAAACTTTATTACAGACAAAAAAATTCCCCAACATGCAGAGATCCTCTTCCTGAAGTATTTGTTGTTGTTATTGTTATTCTAAACAAAAGAGAGACTTCTAGAAAAGTGTTGGCTCCATGAAGCCTGACTTTCCTCACAATAATGATTCTTAACTCAGCATCAGAGTAGTGCTATGGACTTCTCATTTTATATTATTATTATGATGATGATGATGATGATTATGATGATGTCTTTCTGTATGGAGAGCCAGAGAGTCCCTGTTTTATCAAAAATATCCTTTTACTGATGCCGATAATAAGAGATTCCAGGTGTGACTACTGTCTATTCGGTTGCTGTGGCAGCCAAAATATAGAGCCAGATTCAAAGTTGTCACTGTGCGCCTGCAAGGGTGGTCCCTTCCACCCTCCCGAATGCAGCCACCTGCCTGTGACAAATACCATTGCCATCAGGGATCTTATTACCTCACCCCACACGGTGCTATCTGAACAAGTGCTGGGTTTTAACTGTCAGGTTCTTGAAAGTGTCACATTTTTCTTGGGACTTTTGCGTGAGTGGAACAGCTGTTTGTAAACATTATAAAGCCCCCATTAGCTGCAGAAAGGGTTAGAATATTTTGACACAAATGTCTGCCCCCCCAAAACCATGATAAGGAATGCAGCATACATACTGATACTTAAGCAGTAGATTTAAATAGCAACCAGGATCACAGCTACCAGCTGAACAAGTCAATAGGCATTTTCAGTTTCTGGCTCCATCTGGGTCACTCTTATTTCATGAGTTGGCCTCAGATCATTCAAGGATACTCAGATATTTAATGAAATATCTTGATACAGACTGGCATATATTTCCAACAATAATGTGGCTATTTAATGTTTTCACCAAGGATCTACAGTGTCCTTGGAATATAGTCAAAGTTAATGATGCTTGTGTAGGACCAATCTTTTCCTTTAGAAGCAGGGATATGAACAGCTTTAGAGTTTGTCGTGCCCTGATCCCTTCTATTCTGAAAATACCCAGTGCTATTTTATGTACTGGTAATGAGTTAGATATTTCTAGTGCCAGCATGGGTAAGTAAGCAGTCATAAGGGCTGTTGTAATAAATAAATAGTAAGAGAGCATTGCTCAATAATAGCAACTTTCCTTGAAGGATGTAAATGAATCTTCCAAAAATAAGTGATATAGAATCCTCAGAAAGGCCTCCATTAGCAGAAATGCAAAACAACAATTTTTAAATGCAATAGTAAGGCAGGGGTGGAGAAACAATCTCTGCCACTGTATTTCTAGCATCAGTTGTAGTTCTGGACCTCAAGTTCTCAACCTAAGCAGTTGAAAACCACAGAAACATCATAATCTGAAGCTGCACGGTTAGTATATTGAATATATTGGGAAAATCTTGTGCTCCAGGTTTTCAGATTTTGTGCAGTCATCGAGCCACCAAGTAATTATATTAGGTAGTTATCTCTAGAGAGAACCAGATGATATATATCCATTAAAATATTTATGTAAGATTAAAAACAACTGTTTCTAGAACTACTTCTAACCTTCTTGTGTTTTTACAGAACAGAGGAATTTTAGCCACCACCCCTCAAATTAAAGATATTTCTCATCATGGTGGCTTGAATATTATCTGTTATTTTGTATTTTATGGATCATGATTATAGGAGCAGAGGCAAAACTCAAGTGTTTATTTTTCCCTCAAAAAAGTACTTTTTGAAAAAAAATTAAGATTTTCTTATGTTATTTATTTTGGTAGTACTACAGGTTAAAACCAGGACATTTGGGCTGAGATACATCTTTAGCCTTTAATTTGGTTGGCTTTAAAAAAAAAAAAAAAATTCAAGATAGGATCATGTTAAGTGATTTGTAGTAGGCTTAAATTTGCAGTCCTCTTGCCTCAACCTCCCAGAATTGTAGATTGAGAGGAATGTGTCATGTCTAGTTAAACTTCCCATTTTAGCAGTATGAAATAATTAAGATTAGTTGAGATTCAATGCCTAGTAAGATAAGGCAATGTCAGTGCATGCTGGGTAACAGATCTAAGTCAGACTGAGATTTCACTGTGGAGAAGCAAGGCCTCAGAGAATGTTTGTTTTCATTTTAAAGATGTGGACAAGACCTTAGATGTTTCCTTTTAGTGTGGTGTTTAGACAAACTAAAGTTTGTTGTAGTCTCAATGTGTGCACATGTGCACACGCGCGCGCGCGCACACACACACACACACACACACACACACACTTTCACTTTCTCTTGCTCCTTTCTCTTCTAAAGAAGAAGCTCAGCTTGAGAGTTAAATAAAAATTGAAATTAGACACGAAGGATATTGTCCAAGAATGTCTCTGTGTGCTTTGTCATGGAAGCGATTCCTGGTAAAGGCTGGGCTTGTGTATGGGGCAAGAAATAGATTTTGGTTAAACCCTTTCAGCCTCTCTTAAATGATTATGAGATATGTTTTCTAGAGATTACTATTACTCATAAGTACCCAATAGCCTAGGATTTAGTGCCATTGAGAAGACAGGGCACGTGCAAAAAGTCAATTTATAAAGTTTGCGCATCCTCATATATTATGACAAGTTATTTCAACCAAAGTTCAGGGTCTTAGGAAACGTTATGCATACCTGTATATTATATATCTATTGTTACAAGGAAGCAAATAGACATCTTTTCAGGAGACTTAGTTCAGAGAATTTTCTACAGAAATAACTTCATAAGTGGTTGTCCAAGGTTCAGAAAACAAGTAAAAAGAAGCTTGAATTTGATTTGATGATTGATAACTCGACCCTCCTCCCCAGTCTTGCTAACTATAAGCTTCTCAGCCATAAATGTCACACTGCTAAACAGGTGATTTCAGCTATGTTGATAAAAACCAATCCAGGGGTACTAATTTTTACTAATCCATGATAATGAGTTAGTGTTAATCTTTATTCTCCAAAGTTAAAAATGGTTGGAATAGTTGTTACTCAAAGAAGTCATGCCTTGACAGAATCCCGATACAATAAAGCCAAATAGTAATGTTTCTATAATATATAAACATTTGTAATCTATTTACATATGGGTAGATCACACTGATTTAAACTTTGATTCTGATTTTTTGTTTTGTTTTGCTGTTACCACTGATAACTTTCGCAACTTCCTCATTCTTAACATTTTGGACCATGAGATTTAAAAAATCTTGATCATCTATATCATGGTTCTTGTTTTAGCAGTTATAAAGGCATTAGTGTATAATGGAAAAGTTTACCTGGACAATAGTTTTCTGTACTTTGTTGTTCGGTAAATTAGAAACTCTTCGCATTCCTATTTTTTAAGTGGTTTTTGTGGGAAGTGAGGCTCACCTGACCCCTCACCTGTGAGGAGTTTTGGCTCTGAGGAAAACCTTAGCAATGCTATGGAAGTTTCTTATTTCCTACCATTGGTGTGGCTTTGGCATTTTCTTAGTTGTAGCACAAACGTACATTCTACTAACTTGGAAGTGAAATAGATGCGGTTTACAAATCATGGGGACGTAGCTTTCAAGTCATGATCTTCATATTCCATAGTCTTGAACATTTAGGGAAATCATTTCATCTCATTATATATCTGTTTTTCCCTAGATCACATGAAATTGTACCTCTACCTGTGCCAGAAAGAGAAGCCAGTGGAGACACAGTGGGCTAGTTGGTGTGCGTATGCTCAGACCAAGGGGCGTTATGCAAAATAACAGTTTAATTATCATGTGTTGTGAGATGGAACGCAGTGCAGATGTAGATGTTTTCTCTGGCTCTAAATTCGCACTAATTTCTTGTACAAGTCAGACACAAGATTTAGGGAAGTCATATGTCAACCAGCTTCATGAAACTGAAATTAACTCACAGTTTCAGACTTTGTAAAGTGTTCGTTGGGATATTTTTATATTACTGCTTGCCTTCTCAGTTTGAGAATTCCAAAGGTTTCCACATACCTCTGAGTATTCCTATATACCATCAATGATAAAGTATTTTTTGTTGTCCCTTTTATGGGGTTTGTATTTTATCTTTTATACTGGTACTAGGTCATAGTTATTCTAGATATTTGAACATATATTAAGGTGGAAAAACAGTAAAACTGGGAATGTACTACTAACGTGTTTTGAAACTGTCACATTGTTATTTCTTATTAAAAGTATAAAAAGAACTGAATCATACAAAGCATTTATTAAAGTGTATAATTTTCCTTTGAAATTCAAGAATTGGGAACTCTAAGATGTAATCAAAGGGCCAGGGAGACAGGTGTGTGGCATAAGTGCTTGCCTAGCAAGCACAAGGTCCTGAGTCCAATCCCTGGTACCACCAAAAAAAAAAAAAAAAGTAAAGTAAAGAAAAAGATGTAATTGAAGACTAGAATACTGTGGTGCCAGCCTTCTGGGAGGTTCAGGCCAGAAGATCTTTTTTTTTTTTTTTTTTTTTTGGAACAGGGGATTGAACTCAGGTCCTTGCGTTTGCCTGGCAAGTACTTATTCTACTGAGCTATCTTCCCACTCCCTAAGAAGATCAAAAGTTGAAGCTCAACTCAGACAACAAAGAATTTTATCAAAATCCTCTCAAAAAAAAAAAAAAAAAAGGAGGCAGGCTAAATAGCTCAGCGGATTAAAGCATCTGCAAGCAGGAGCAGTGGCTGGGGTGGGATTCCCGGCCTGCCATGCCGGCTCTGTCCCTGGGTGCCCTTAGCCAGGCAATGAAGACTAGGCATGATGATGCACACCTGAAACTTCAGCTCCTGGGAGACTGTAAACAGGTGGATCACTGAGTCCAATGTAGTAGTTAGACCCGGAACATTCTGTAGACCCTGCCTTAAAATGAAATAAATAACTAACTAACTAACTAACTAACTAAATAAATAAATAAATAAATAAGAGATTAAAGGGGTTGCAGACATCATCTCAGTGCAAAGGGCTCAGGTCCAATCCCTAGCAGTGCAATAGCAAGCTAATAGGGGAAATACTTGAAGGTGTCAGACTTAAGGTTAAAGTTACTGAAATGGGGACAAAAAAGAATAAAGGTATCTGTACTCAAGTCTTGGCTGTCTGCTTACAGTAATAGTTCATGGAACACCAGTAAACACGCTGCATAGTGCAGTCCATTCGGTCAGACATTTGTACTCCACTCAGGATGATGGAGCAAAAGACCAAACGCCCACAATTTATTTCTATAGATTATACCTCCAAGGGCTTGGTTTCTAATGCGTACCTTATTATATGCCTCGTTAACCACTCCATTTAATAAGTCTCAATTTAGACTATCAATATTAATGCTTGAAGATATTTTTCCAATGGGTTTCATTCTTTCCGAAAGAAATTGTTCCTTAGCTCACATCCCTCCTGCACTTTCGATCCATTCCTTTTCTGTTCACGCAGGGCTCTGGTAATATGCAAACTGTGCAGAGAGGCAGTGCAGCATAAAAGTGACCCAGCTGGCACTGGAATGGGAACTGGCAAAGCCACTTACACAGATCCCCTACATATGGCCCTCTCCAGTGCGCTGCTCATTGCTTCAGCAGAAAACAAATGGAAAGGAGGGAACCCACTGTGTTAGTTGCTAAATAACTTGGCCAAAGAGACAGAGAAGAAGCCATTGCCTTTCAAAACGACAGTAGTGGTGAGGGGTTAATCATGATCCACATGGACTTCCTTTACTGAATCCATCATAGGTTCATCTCGAAAAAACAAGAGCTTGGCATTGAAAGTTTTTGTGCTTTCATACACTTCCATTCACACTCCCTTGTCACCATTCCGTCTACCCTGAATCAGTGAAACTTTTCTTAATCATTCCTTGCAGTCCAGTTTCTCTGACGATTCTTCCCTATTACAGTCAAATGAGCCTCACTGAATTAAAGTAACATGAAAGCTCTACACTCCTAAATTTTTTTCCTGAGTCTTATAGATAAATGGATCAGTTTGTCTATATTAGATTTTGTCTTTCATACGGTTGGTCTTCCTCAAACTTCTCAAGATTCTTGGGCATTTATCCACATACATAACTGATGGTAATGAAAGGTATAAGACAGCAGACACATGCTGCCTGCTTCGTTCACTGCTGTCTTCCCAACGGGCCTCTCCCTGGAGTGAGAAGAATGAAGGGGGAGATCTCTGCGTAAATAGGGGCAACTGGGGGAATATTTTTTTTGTCTTTTTGAGACAGGGTCTCGCTATGCAATTGAGGCTGGCCTTGAGCTCACTTTTGTAGCCCAGGCTGGTCTCGAACTCACACCAATCCTCCTGCCTCAGCCTCCCAAGTGCTGGGATTACAGGCATGCACCACCACGCCCAGTCTCAATCAGCTTCTCCGTGTGCCCCAGGAGTGGGGTAGGGGATTGAACTCGGTTCCTGCATCTGCCTAAGAAGATGTTTTAGTCCACTGAGCTATCTGCTCAGCTTTTAGATATGAATTTTAGTTACTCACTGGCAGCAGGAACTTTCAAGTATTTACCTCTTTGTTTATTTTAGTTTCTCATCTTTTCCCTTGCTAGAGTTGCTCCTAGCTGAGTCCTACACCCTTTCTTTTTTTTTTTTTTTTTTTTTTTTTTTTTTTTTTTT